>JAOWAY010021582.1:0-12366 GCA_028565895.1 Goniobranchus geometricus
ATAGACACTTTTTTTTTTTTAAATTGTTCTTGAGGTGCTTTTATGTTTTTTGTGGGTCTTTTTAGTGTACCTCTCTGTCCTCAAGCTTAAAGAGGAGTTGTGAGAAACATGTTTCTTGATTGTGATGCATATTGCTATTAGTTGTTTGTGTTTTTTTTAATACTTTTTGTACTACAGGTCTCTTATGTAGTAAGAGTCGATCTCCCATACATATACTATCTATCAAAGACATTTAAGATGTAAATAACTTGAGTGCCTTCTTTTGGTGAATGGAAACATATGTTGTTGTTTTTTTAAGTATATGTGACAAACATATTGACATAAGTGGACTGTTAAATTGAATTTGAAGTTAAAAGGACTGACGAGCTAGGCATACACAGAAAGCCTACTCTACAGAGTACACATATTAATGTTTATGTGTACCACAAGATCAAAGATGTCAGCTGTGTCATTTGATGAGATTCTAGCTTGCAGCAGGTAAGTACCGTGGAGAGATAGGTGTCGTTGTATGCGTCATGTATGAATAGGCCTTGCAGTTTGATAACCCTAATAGTAATAGATATATTGTGTACAGACAAAAGTGAAACACCTGCACTTTCTTCTTTGGTCTAACCATATTTTCAGTATATTCATTTTAATATTAATATTGTCCTACTGCGGTACCTTCAGTAGAAAATATATAAAGTCCCTGTTGTTGGTTTCTCTGGAAATTTCATCCGTTTCAATCTGAATGACGAAAACTGTGATATTTTTCTGTCTAGGAAATGAATTTATTTTAGAATCATCAACATCCTTTACCGGGGTATTTGAAGTGTATAACTTGTGTTCAGGTGCCATGTAATAAAATAATTTGCAAATTTAACAATGGACTCGAAGAGTAAAGAGCATGTGGGAGAGGGAGTCACTGCATCTTTGACAGACTTGTAGCAGCTAGCTAAGAAAAAACAATAAAATATTAATCTCATTACATAGATCTAATCTTGCATATAAGTCTATCATTTCTCCCCCTTGCCTTACATTCAGACATAGACATCCCATAATCCTTGACAGACACAAACAACTAAACCTCCCTCTCGTCAAGATAATATACTATAATTCAGCATTCCCAGATCACAGTTACGATAATTATCCTTTTTATCTTTCTTTATATTTTCACTTTACTTATTCTATTTCTATGATTAATCTCTTGTACTTGTACACAGTCATCATATTAGATATGGTGTTTATCCAATACTTTTGTATTATAGTATGAATATCACATAAAATTTAATTTTATACTCACAGTCAGGTCTTTTAGAGAAAATTTTGAATAAGACGTCCTTGCGATTGCATGTTTCCTTTACTTTGATGTAGATCTACATGTACCAATATCCTCCAAATTTGTTCATTCTAATCCATGTTTTTAAGCCACCAATGAACAAAATAAATAAGAAAAGTCTTTCAATTTTGCAACATGTCATCGATTTGATCAAAAGTATACATTTATCATTGGAGCTTATCAGTGCAACACATTTTCACCAGCTCATCTCCTGCCCCTTTTTTTCTTATTTTATAAAGGTATAAATACCTACATGTACAGTATATTACAAGTAACAGTAACCGGAGGGTCAAATTTTGCTGGAATGTAGGTGTCACAACTTAAACTAAATCTGAAGTGTTATTACACTAGAATGTACCAAATGTGCTGCAACATACTGAAATTGGAACAAGAAGGCCTACAATACCAAGTCCTCTAAAATTGCATGTTATCGAAAATTCTTGTTAGGAAGGCTGACTAATCTCTTTGTAAAACATCAGCACCCACTGTCTGGGCCTCCACAGAGTTTGTTCTCTCTCTCTCTGCTAATTTTCTCTGCAAATCTGTTTGATGAGTAACGCGAAAGTGAAAACATCCATTTCAAAATTCAAAAATTATTTGTTTGACCCTGATCTCAACAAAATTAAAACCTTTTTGTAACCATAACTGCTAGGAATCTAAAAAGAGCGTTATGAACAAAAAATCCAACTCATTATCCAGCAATAAAAATTTAAAATATCCCCAAAAAACGAAAAGTAAGATTCAGTTGGCTGTCGAGTTACTAAATCAATTCAGTGATCTAAGCAAGTGTTTGAAGTGTCGGCCTTGGACATCGGAGTACTTTGTGCTGGGCTTTTTGAAGTGTTCAAGTGCTCTCTGACAATGAGTGTGACTAACAGAACGAATGGAAGCTCTCATTCCATCTTATTTGGCATTTCATGGCCATATGAAATTCAAATGTGATCCAATTATCACAGTTTTTGAATCTTCTTACTACTCCTCCCCTTTAACCGAATAAAAAGCCTTCACTTTTGTAGTTGGCTCTTGGCAACAAGTTGTGGAATCCTGCAATATTTTATGTTATGCCAAACAAATTTCTTTTGAATGAACTTCATTTCAAGTTTTACGAAGTTTCATAACTTTTTTTTTTTAATGTTGCCTTTAAAAATTTCTCATACTGAACTTTTGTCTGGATCTACCAGTATATCATTATATTAGTATTAGCATAAGGGCCGGCCCAGCTTGTAGATTTTCAAAGCTGCAGCAACACAGCCTCCAATCTATGTCAATGTGGCTAGTTTGACACACAAGAGAAAGGTAAATACATGTCTAGACAGTTGCTTGGTGCATCAAAGTGGACTGTTTAAGCACAATTCATTAATATATTATAACAAATAGAAAAAAAACAAAAACACACATTTGATGAATGATATTATTCCAGCCTAGTTTAGCCCTCAAACATGTATATTATAACAGAGTTATACTGGTACGTTTTTGTTGCGCAAAAGTGGAAACAAATTGTTGGCATTGCTCTATAAAGATTAAATCAATATTTCTAAATTGCACCTTTTGGCATTGTAATCCTTTTGGATGCTGCTTATGAGTTAAGGTGGGAAATTTTGATCCAAGGAAATACAGATGTGTACATGATCTAAATTTATTGGATAAATGCTGCTTTTTTCTTTTTGGTTTTTAACACTCTAAAAGCACACCCTCAAATTGCAATCTATGATGGATGTTCATGTAAAGAATTTGAATCACTGATACCATTGACATAATTTGATCAAAGACCAATTCTATGAATCAAACTCCATATATATGACTTTAAATTAGATCACTCATGCTTCATTGTTTGTAACAAATACTCCGTCCAGATATTTGTACCTTATTGAAATAGATATCATTAAAGCAGAATGTATGGTATATCAAAAGGTTGTAATTATGGTGTATATTTATTAATATCACAAAATTTGCTATCATCATTTGTAGAGAAAATCCCAGTATAAGACAAAATAAACCATGTTCATCCTTTATTGTGTCTTATTCTTTTTTTTTTTTTAATTGAAGAGGCCTTACTTATATCCTAAAACCACATCAATAGTATAATTATATTTATACTGCCCCCAACATAAAAAATTGGCAGTAGTCATTTCCTGGCACTGACAACTTTTGTTGAGGAACAAAATGACTGTCACTTTCACCCAAAAACAATGGCTATGCTTTTTGTATCATCTCTCAACAAGGAGTCTGATTACTCATGTCCTTAAAGGAATTATATATATAAATGTGGCCCACATGTATAAACTGTTCATTCTAAATTGACCAAACTGTCTGTAAACTTCAAATTGAACTCCCTATCTATGCACGGAAATTATCGTCAAGATGGAATGAATAAGAAAGAAGAGTTCAAAACCATTCTGGTAGAGACATGGCTCAAACCAGAAACCAAGAACTCTGAATATTTGCCCAAAGATTACGATATTTACAGAAAGGACAGAGAAAAGAAAAAGAAGGATAAACTCAGAAAAATATGGTAGTGAAACCATCAGAAGAGGCCTGCTAATTGCTATAAAAAGCAAGATCACAATTGAGGAAATTAACTTTAGCCATAATGATGATTCAGTCTTCTGCAAAATTGACATTAAAGACAAACCGCCACTAATAATTGGTTCCATATAGAGATCTCCACACAGCCAAGTGGACACAAAGATAGTTATGAGTTGATTTCCAAAGTTTTAATGGTGTTAAAACACATCATGTATAAAAATGTTACTTTTTTTTAAACAGTGGGGACTCCAACCCACCCAATCTAGATTGGAGGATACTTTACAGAGAACAATAAAAGAACAAACTGCACATGCGCCATTCAGGTGATAATAATAGCGTTTGTTATTCTGCACCCAAACTTGGGTACAGAATAACACTTCCCTTTCGGTTTTAGGCAAGCATTTATTCACCACCTTGCCCTCTCTCACTTTTCTCCTTATACCCTTCCCAACTCCTGTAGCTCGCTCCCCTTCCTGTTACATTAGGGTGAGCAGTATATCACATGATCTCCCCTCTCAAGCCACCATCAACTATGTATAAATACACTCATAGTCATACCTATATATATACTTTCAAGCACACATGTATTGTAGACCACGGTGGTACCTACGTGGATGTCTGCTACTGCCATCCCCGCATATTGCCAGTGTTACTAAGTCAATGAAAAAGACAGTAGGTCTAGGTATAGTGTCACACCTTTCCTCCTCTCATTTCCCTCCATTCCACAAATCTCATCATCCCAACACTAACTCAATAACAATAGAAATGACAATAGTCTGAGACATGACCAGGCAAAAGAATTTTGGATTAGTTTGATCTGAAAACTGGATGAATGGCAACTTACTGAATTAAGATAAATGAACCATGCAAGCATGTTGATTTAAGCAAAAATATATTAGTAAGGATTAAAAGAGAATTATTTTGGACTCGTTAAGCGTGTCAAATTAAGGGCAATGTCGAATTATGAGATGTCAAATTCAGCTGAGTGCACTGTAAATGATATGCCTGAGAGGGGATCTGAAGGAACAAAAATACAGTTTTTCTACTTCATCTACGTTTCCTTTTCATACAATTAAATATAAGGATCGAGTTAAGAAACATTTTTTTTTTTAACAAAACACCATTAATTGGTGTATGTTATTTTTTCTATAATTATAAGCAACCATAAGGGGTGGGACCAAGCATCAAGGTTGACTGACATGAAAATCAGCTCATAATGAATGTATGACATAGAAAAATGAAATTCAGTCATGTCATTTTAAACCATACACAACATTAAGAAATAGACATCTTACAACAACAACAATCTTACACACAAAGTACAAATATCAAATGAAGCAAAAAATGTCATTGATCATCAATATTTATTACTGGTACATTTGTCAAAAAGAAGGATCATTCCAATGATCTATGTTTATACATCAAGCTGAGTAAAAACCTATATGAAATAAAAAGAGACTGTCTTCTTTTTTTCTCCTTTCCAGTTCTATCCTAAATTTTCTTCTCGATCAACAATTAACCCAACATACAATCCAACAAATGGAGTATCAGTCTCACAGCACACCTTATGACATCATTTTTACACTACTACCAAGAGGCTAAATCTTTCATATTTTCCCAGGAAATGTGCCCTCAGCACGCTGGTCATCCCAATTTTCAACCTGAGGGAGAAAAGAAAAGAAAGTTGACAACAACAACAAAAAACAACCCGTTCCACTGAACTATTAACGCCATGGACTCAAGTTGTATGAAGGAGTAGAATTTGGTGAAAATTTCCTAACAATCATACCCAAAAAATTGGCTGCTACCTTCAGGAAGAGCCCCTTTAGCCCATTAAGCCCTCACAAACGGTGCTTATCTTTAATTTCTTTGGTAGTAAATGGCAATATTGTTTTGTCTGCCTCCTGTTGAGAGAGAAAAATTCCTAACAAGCTTCTTTTCCAAAACCTAGCAATGCAAGAATTGAACAGAGTGATGCCTAATCTCCCATTTTTCTGTCTTTTTCTGGAATTTTATGGGGTTTTTTTACAAGTCGTAAAATCCGCCTTCTCTGTTTTTGTTTTGTCAATGTGAGTCCAACTTTTATTGCCACCCAAAGAGCACTGTGCATGCAGACAGTATGTTTACTGTCGCTTGCAGAGTCACAAAGACTTGCATAGGTGCTGGGTGCTTTCAACAACCTTCATTTGTGGCTTCGACTGGATTTATGTCTATGTCAGACTTTTTTAAATGGAGCGTCTGTGGTTTTCCTGAGGCAAAATTATGGAGAAACAGAAAGTGTTGTCAATTCAATATGTGGTGCATGTGAAAATTGGAGAGAAATAGCTCTTGATCTATGACGCTGATGATGGTTTCATGCCGGCTCTGAGAAACAAGTTCTAAGCACAAATAAGGTAAGTTCAAAATGTGTAAATATTGCCAGTTGACCATAAATAATGGAACAATTGGAAAGAAATCATTGTTCCAGCACTGTATGAAGTGAAAACACAAGAATGCAAAACGTGAGGAGAAATTCCATTTTGTTGCCAGCACAGTTTTGCGTTACCTAGGCTGGATTTGTGAAAATTCTTATCAAGAAGGCAGCCCTGGACTAGCAATTCCACCCAAAACGGTTTCTCTTGCAGGTAGAGTGAACTGCCAGGTAGGATAGTCAATAAACCTCGGGAGAGGAGTGAGGAAAATGTGTGTAAATAGTCTAGACATTGTCACTACGCTCAGCACAGTATGAGGTACTTCTTCTCAAGACAGAAATGCAGAGTGAAATTTTAATTGATGCAACAAAGGCCCCAAATATTACTATGACAATGGAAAGATGAGAGACAAGAGAGATGCTACTGTCTATTGTGTTTGTTATAGAAAATCTATTTTTAACCCATGTAGCCACATTTGACTGAAGTCGAAACTTCCTGTACGCATTTGTTTTGCCACATTTGACTTAATCATAAACAGTATGGATCTAAAACAAGAAGCAAGCACAGAAAAATATGTCAATAACTATCAGGAGTGACAGCCATTCTTCTATAGTGTACTTTAGCTTTTGCTTAAATTTTTGAGGGACAATACTTGACAGTTTCATGAACTTCCGGGCTGGTTTTTTTTCATGAACTTCTGAGCTCTTTTTTAAATGTTGACCTTGGTTAAAGATAGTCCCATACTCATGACTGAGTATAGGGGAATTAGGGGTACGGCCCTAATTAAACTAGGCATACGACTTAATGTGGCAGTTTGCCATTGCTTTCCATGCCGCCTTTATTTCCCCCCAAGTCCAGAAAGACCTAGCTACCCATTTATACTGCTGGGTGAACAGGGGGCCCTGAAAAAAATCCACTGCACGGCTGGGTTCGAATCCAGGCTACCTTGACCTTGGTTACACTATGGATTCAGATCAAAAGATTATCAGTTGTTGTAAATCAGATGTTTTGGGAAGACGGAGGCCAAAAGGTGTAGTCAACTCTTCTAGATCTAGATCATGGGAGAAGGGCATTGGCAGTGAAAGAACTAATTTGGGTCAGTAATATGTGACCTCATTTGTACATCCAGATGCATTACAGTGTTGACCAATCTTTCATTAGTCCATCCTAAAAAATTCTCTGAATTTATCTTGCGTCATTTTAAAAGATATGACTTTTTTCCATGTCAAAGTTATTTTCTTGTGTATCCTCTAAAAATGGTGGCAAAGGGCATGCGTTAGTGTCTGAAGGGGACGGCAACGTAAGGGTTAATGTTAATTTTCAGGTGAGGTACAATTCACAATGCTCCGATCACAAATATCCACTGATCTGAAGTCAAATACCTAACTTATTTGGCATCAAATTCCCCAATTTGACATATTTCTTTATTTTTTCATCTTAAAAAAATATCATCCGCAATTCTGAAATTTAAAAAAAAGAAAGAAAAAAAAAAGCTTTTTAATATTAACTTCTAATTGTTTCCATATCATTCAACGATGTTCACATTTAAACTGAATTTAGGCCTTTTGTCCTTTGGAAAATGGAAATATCTCTAAAAAAACAAACAAAACAAAACGAAAAAACAAACAACAAACAAACCAAAAGCCAAAGCAAAACCAAAAAGAAGAGGTGAAAAAAAAAAAATCCAACACATTAAAGTGAATATTCAATGATAGGAAAAGGAAGGACAAATCAAATTCATTTGTCACTTTAGAATAATTAGAATAAACAGAGGCTTCTCACCCAAAACTCTGGACAAAGAGCAGTGTAGACTTTCTTGAAATATTCACATGGAGCATAGTCCTCACCTTTGATCTTCTGACACCGGAAATAATCTACATAGTTCTGCCAACAATTTCTGAAAAAAAATTATTATATAAAAATGTAAGCTTGCCACTGTATTGAGTAATAAGGTATTAATAATACCAGCATTATGCAATCCAAGAGTTCTCAGCCATTGGGTTAGAGAAGTCGCCATAGTCTTTCTTTCAAACATTAGACATTTTACCATGGTATAGAACACCAGAATTGGCACACTGCATTTTGACACAATACCCTTTTTTTCCCTGTAAATTTTTATAATTTGCCCAGTAAAATTACACATTCCATCAGAGAATAAGAAACATGTTATTATATAAGTTACATGTGACAACATGTAAGAAGTGATTTCAAAGTATTGATAATGCATTGCCAAAATTGGTAATGACTGAACTTGGTACATACAATGTTGTAAGATTTTAAATATAACCATTATAAGGAATTCAAGAAAATATGTATGCTCACATTTTTCTTTGAAATCTAAAATGATTGATTTAAACATATTGAGTGCAGCACAATACTGTTCCCCTGCAGATTTGTATACAATTCCGTTCAAATGCTGCTTGGAAGATTAAAATTAAGTTACAAAGAAATAACACAAAGAGTAAAAAAATATAGATCTAGAGCTGAGCTGGTGAGCCATGGGACTGTGTAAAACCTCTGAACGTAAGCAATAGCATGTAACACATCTATACTAACAGACAAAAGAAGTACATGTATTCGATTACTAAAATAAGTATTGCATCCATTCTAATAGACTGAGAAACAGCTCAAAATTCATAGCTGCTATATTTCATATCAAATTTTAAAGCATGCAGAATGCCAAGGCCTGGATTCAAACAGAAAGTTAAATTTAAAGGGGTTAAATGGACTTATACCCCTTTTCCAAAGTAAAAAATTGGCATGTCTGTGGTAAGCGTTGATGCAAGCTTGATATCGTCTTCTCATTGACATGACGATTTGCAGAATAGTGTTCGGCCACAGATTATTCCACTTTTCGATCACAGCAAGACCTAACTGTTACAGATATTTCATGTCTCTTCAAGTTCAAGCACTTCCTTTTCTTCCTGATTCATCCTAGAGGTGCTCTATTGGCCCTAAATCTGAAGAAAATGCTGGCAAATCCAAGACTTCAATAACACAGATGCTTACCACACCACTCTTAATGTCAAGGCTTGATTATTGTAATTCTGTTCTGGCACTGCTCATGATATAATAAAGAAATTAAAGGCAACTGATGCAAGGTGTTCAACTCCTACGTCTATCAGTTAATGACCTTGTTGCCTGAAAGCCTTCCCTCAGCACAGTATTGATTGTGTGATGAGTAAAGACAGTAGCTACACAATGAGCCGAACTCCAGCCTGTAACATTTCCAAGCTCTTCTGTGCTCCTCTGCACATAATCCAGGCCTTAAGTAGAATCAGGCAGTAAAGCTAACTCCAACACTATAGTGTTTTTCAACAGGTACAAAGTCAATATGGTGTGAAAGATTAAAAATCTGACTTTAAAAGTGAGAGATGGCGTGAAAAGAGCAACCTTCACCTTATGATGGAGGGCATAGCTTGTCTCTCTTTCTTACATTGTACTTACCTGAATTTAATCCATTTATTTTTCCCACACCCAATTTCAATATATGTATCGCATTGCTTTACTTGGGTAACGGATTCACACTATTCGGTTATGCAGTCAAGGGAAAGAAGCTAGGAAAATCTTTATGTGTTTGTATGTTTGCTTTTAGTAGCTATTCTTTCAGTGGTACTCTGATATAAAAGCACATTTTGAATTGGTCCAATGGCCTGGTGGTAGGGTGTCTGCCTGAAAACCAGGAGGTCATGGGTTAAACCTCCGCTCAGTTATACCTACTATTTTAAAACTGGCGATTTAGTACCTGCATCATTTAGCGTTCAGCTTATGAAAATAGTTCTGAGTCTGAGAGTGGTTGGGCTGGTGTCAGTATACCGTGACTAGGTGAGTCATTCGAGTTGTGCTCCTATAATTCATGGCTCATGTGTAGCAGCACATTAACATGTCAAAACAGCATCATCTCTAGAACAACTACAACTTATGATGATAAAAAGTGACATCAAATTCACAAAATGTTTAATGTCCTTTGTTTGCTGGTTTATCAGTTTTACTGTATTTCCGTACAATAGACTTGATACCTTTGAGTCTCCTACTCCTAAAGATGATATAAGTTTTAAAATATTCGGATATACAGCTTATTCAAGCGTCCTACCTGGTTTGGTTCTGATTAGGAAATCTGGCATCAAAACGAGGTTTCCAACACTTTTCATGAACCTGTGATGATTCAGCCCTGTGAAGTAAAATGATCAAATGATACAGACCACACATTTTACATTACACACAAGATATATGTATTATAATGGAAATAATCTTCACATTGAAATCAAGATGTTTTAGAATCAAGAATATTATTATACTCTAAGCAAGATCTGTACTGTAGGAGACAAAAAGGATAAAATTTGTGGTTGTGGAGGTCATATGAAATGGAGGTTTTAGACCTTACCGCTCATAGCGTTGTTTGATTTCAGCTTGGTTGACAGAACAACGCTCATACTTTTTATTTAGCCAACTGTTGTTTACAATGGAAATAGACTACCCTCACTTTGATACCATGAAATCTGGGTTCAGTTAGCACCAAAACAGCCTCAGAATATTGCTTTTTCTTTACTTGTTTCAATTGCTTATCTTGGTTTTGATAATTTTGACATGACGTCTTCATCTTCTAGTAAACAATCCCTCCCCAAACGAATGACAGGACTTCAAACAGCTGAATTATTTACTAGATTAGGAGATGATGATAGTGACAAGTGAGCTTAGCAGTAGTAGTGATGAGGAAAACGTTGATCCAGATGGGGGTAATTTTCAACAGCAAGGCCTAGATCTATCTGAGTTCTAGTGATTCTGATGATGGGAGGGGGGCGTCTCCCAGACCTAGTCCCAGTCACTCAAAAAAGCTAAAAGGCCTTGAGTACAGGCTGCAGAGATGCCAACCTTGAATTTTGAGTTTTCTCATTTTCAGCTTTAAAAATTCATATTCTACACTAAAAATTCTTACTCCATCGATGTTACGTCATTCAATGCAAATTATCTTCTGGACAACATACTTAAAAACTTATTTAAAGTGAGACTTTCCTTTTCACTGAACTTAAAAGGATGATGAAATTGTAACTAAACCTCAGAGAGTGAGGCTTTACTGAGTAATTTATGTCTGGAATAGATATAAAACTTAAAAAAACATAGCAACTTGGATCTACCTATTTACAAAACCTATTCTGCTATTTACAGGATGGATTGTAGATTTACTTAGTCTTTGAGAGCCCACACACAGCACCCTCTGGGGCGTTTCAATTCCTCAGGAGTGGTACCATGGATAGCCCTGCTTTGAATACTTGATCATTTAATTTCTCCTTATACGATCATGCATTAGATCATCACTGATCGATTATTAATTGTTTGTATTTTGTCCATTTTTCTATCAGGTCTAGTCAATAAACCTTCGTTCATTGTTTACAAGAACAAATAGCTCTGGTGTTTATTTATGAACGAAACTTTCACCCTCATTATACCACTACAAATTATTGATTAACTGACCATCACTATGGATTCAATTAAATGTCCTGCACCTGGCTGCACGCAAGAATTCCCCAGCTCACTTGATGCCAATGTCCTCATTCGCATGATAGACATCCATGACAGAACAATCCCAGGGGTCACAGCTTCATCGGCCAAGGCGATAAAAGTGAAGAGACCTTGAATTTTCCCCGCTGGATCAAGCGAGGAGTGGGTCTATTTTGTTCAGTTATGGACAGATTATAAGTCGCCGACATGCCTCAGTGGCAAAGACATTATCTATCAGTTGCTAGAATGCTGCGACGAGCCTCTCAGAAGAGACTTAACAAGAACGTATGGCCCTTTGTCGTCCTTGATGAGCAAACTGTCCTGTCGTACCTTAAGGCACTGGCAGTCAGACAGGAAAATGTAATGGTGGCAAGGGTCAGACTCTATAACATGAAGCAGGACAGGGATGAACCAATCCGAGCTTTTGCTGCCCGTCTCAAAGGACAGTATGCCAGTACATAGTTGGCTGCACTAATCCAAACTGCAACGAGGAGATTAACTATTGCGACAAGATCATCCACGATTCATTGGTCAGAGGCATAACAAATTTGCTACTATTGAGTATGAATCTAGATCTAGATTCTAGAATGAAAATACATAAAAAGTTATGGT
>JAOWAY010021693.1:0-12365 GCA_028565895.1 Goniobranchus geometricus
GCATAGTGCTATGACACGAAATGACAAAGAATTGTACATCATCAAAAAAACAAACAAACCCAAAAACATATATATATCCATTTAATGAGATCATTGTGCTATTCTTTGCAAGCATGAAGATTAGAAGTTTAAAAGAAATGAGCATGACCATTACAAGTTTAAAAGAAAAAACATTTTCTCATAATTCTTATCCACTAAATTCCCACTTGATATCCTTTTAAAGCAATAAATCAGTATATATTTATATCCTGTGAAATGCTGATAGACTATTAAGTAAGAGTTCACATATGTTCTTCTTTTCTTCTTTTTTTTAATAGTAGAGAAAACCATAGTTATTGTTATAATACCTTGTTAGGATTAAATAAGCATTGAAATACAGAATGTTTCAAAAAGAATATGGCAAAATTATCACACAATATTTCAAAAATGAAAAATAGAAAAGACTTGCTTCAACACATGTGTTGTCATTTCATCTTTTACAAGCGCTCAATGTGGCCAACACCCGTGGCAGGGGCAACATCAATCTGATATGAGAAGTCCTCACAAACATGCAACAGGATTTAGCAGTCCTCTGTGTTCATTGCAGCTGTTATTCTGTCTTTCACATTATCCATATTTGGTGGAGTGATGGGACAAAAACTCTGTCTTTAACAGATCCCTACAAGAAAAAGTCACACACAATGAAAGCTGGAGATCTGGCAGGCCAAGTGTCGAGAGTGAGGTCTTTGGTACCTCTCCTACCAATCCACCTCTGATGCACATTTTCATTGAGATTGAATGACCCTGCAAGGATTGCATACCCTAAGCAGATTACCTGAACACATTCAAATCGACACCAACGCAAACTTGGATATGTCTTTAATCAAATAGTCACTGATTCAGGCCATTACAATGCTATAAAACTGATCAAGAGCATAATAGTTTTGCCATGTTCATAATCAGACACTTTGTATTATAAAAGTAGGCTAACTCTACAAAAATTCAGATTATATTAAGTAGCACTGATATTACTAAGAATACATGTAACAAAAGATGACAAGTTCATCTTCTGAGATAGAAGAAAAGCTTGAATAATATGTTTAAACAATCTATTTTCACTGCAGTTGAACCCTGTCACTGATTTTAAGTAGAATAACGAAAAAATAAAAATAAAATGAAATAAAATACAATAGCATAAAAGCAAGAAAGTATTACCAAAAGGATCTTAAAATTACAATTGTTCCCTTCCTGTATTATGAAAAAAACCCAAAAAAAACCCAACCAAGCAATAAGAAAGAAAGCAAAGCTTCAAACTTCACCTGGCAATTACACAATAATATATTGAGATTTTTTTTGTCATCTAACGTATAACTTGACTTCTAAGGATTAATACAATTTTTCTTTTCTTTTCTTTATCTTTTTAAAAAAATAAATAATGTACAACAAATTTGATAGCCTGCTCTCATTGTCAGAAACACTTGTGGGTAAAAATAAAAAAAATGACAGTCCCTTTATTTGTAAAAGTTTCTTTTGGACTGAATTCAAGAGGTCATGGAAAAGTGGTGTAAACACTTCTCTCTTTTTGGTATAGCAAGTAGAGTATATTTATTGACTGTATATCATTTCAATATCAGAGCTTGAGCCTGTCTTCCACTGAAATTCATGCATCTGATAAAAGAAATAAGGAAGGATCATAGATGTGCTGCATGAATACAGTACAGTAAGCCTATTGAATGATGACTTGGGAAATTCATTATCATACATCAAAATCTCTAAAGTCAAGATGGTCTTTCTCTATTTTATATTTGAGGAATGATATAATAACTTTAGAGTATGACAATAATAAAATCACAATTCAAGCAGTAGAAATGATATCATGTCATCAAGACATGGCAGGAGATACATTGACAAGCCTTCATAGAGCGTTACAAGCCATGACTAGAACATGCACCACAAAAACACTGGGCATGGAGGAAAAACAGCATAACAATTTACTTCTAATGTGTACAACACTAAGCAGGTAAATATAAACCATCCATAAACATTGTCTTTTGCCTTAACAAAATTTGACATCATTATCACCATTTGTCAGAAGTGCTTGACAGTGCAGGCATCAGTCAATACAAGGCAAGCATACTTTTGCTCTGCTACTTCGAATCTTTGCATATCTGCAAAGACTGATATGCAATTATTTGCAACGTTTGATCCTTTAGGAAAACAGGCACTTGTAAGATGATCAAATTTTAGAATCAACAACAAATAGCACCAAAACAAGATAAGGCACCTTGGTGTCCAAATTGAAAAAAAAAAAATCAACTCACTTTATCAGCAAAGTTTATCGGTAAATAGCCAGTGTGTTTATGGACAAATATAACTGCATAGATTAAGTACATTGTACATAACAACAATTGACTATATAATTTCAATTGTAAAAATAATTTTAACATATTTCTCACAAAATAATTGTCACAATTAAAAAAAATATTTGTAATTTTAAGTCACTTGTAAAACTGGCTCATAAAGACATAAATAACGTTTTAAAATATAGGCAGATCTAATTTGTAATATGAAGTAATGAGATTCAGTAACAATCATTTCAATACAGAACTTAAATGATATGAATACATTTGATTAAACCATTACAAGAAAAAGTGTGTCAGCTAGAGCAACAGTTTTAACTAAAACCAAAAGAAAAATTGAAGAAAACAGCATGTTGATACTTCTATTTCTCATGTAGATGGAAGCTTTAAACCAGCTCCACTTTTCAATATATCATTCAATGAGAAATTGTGAAATGATATCTTTATCTTAAATTAAATAACACTTGACTATTTCATATTTAGTTAAAGGATGACTTTATCGTAATAAGTTATAATCAAATGAAGAGGAATAGTCTGGTAAACAAATTTCTTCCTTTGCATTAAACAATTCATGATCAGTGCAAGGTGCTAAAAAGACTTGAAATCAAATGGCTTTTGTACAGTTTCATGAACAGATATGATTTAACTTCAATAAATTGATTTTAAATAAATGATTTTAAATATTTCCATTGAAGGTGTTGAAATATAAATGTTGAAAACCTGGAAATAGGCAGAATAGGTCTACATTTTGAGAGGCCATCAATTTTTAAAAATTTTAAGGCCATTTAATTGACGCAAATCATTTCAGACTCAGTGATAAAAGGATGACTATATATAGTGAAACTCATAATAGATTATGGCTCGTTGAAAAAATACAATTTGATGTATTAAAACTTAAGCATTAAGCGAGGCTTGATCAAAACTGAGCACCTTCATTATGGTCGCATAAATAAATTTCAATTTGACTTCATATTGAATCTTAATTCTTTTAAAAAGGGTTGGAAAAATAACTTGACAATCATCTGGAAGCAGGCTAAAAACACTAAATTGAGACAAAATCATACGAAACCCACAACCATATCATCTGTGCGTGGGTGAGTCCCTTGACCTCCCCACACCATAGATCTATTTTGTCCTTCATACAGGTTCATGTTCAAAAATGAATATCAAAGCAACATTATAAAAATTACATAAGGCATATCTCTCTAAACCATTTAAAATAAGTTTGTGTGAATGACTCCACACCACAGTTGATAGTTATTTAAAATTCAGTAGATAGAGCACAAGAGGTAGAAATGTGAAAAAAAAAAAAAAGAGCAATGGTACGAGCAAATTAAAAAACCCATTTTGTGCATGAACCCAAAAATGATGACTAAAAGAAAGGTACATTCAAAACAGAATATTTAACTATATGTGGTTTACTTTGCTGCATTGGTGTATAATTACAATAGGCTAAGAAGGGAAAGTTACATCACTTTAAGTTCAGACTTGTTACATCTTGAACTTCAAAATTTCTTAGAAAATTCAGATCTTAATAAAGTCAAATTTAGGGGTTTAAAAGCATTAAAAGAAGTAAAACTTCATGTGCAAGAACAAACATTTGTAGACCTCTCGTCAAATTTTGAAGAAATTAAAGAAGAAATGTTGAACATAATTTATAAACTATTTTCTACTTTCTTGTTCCCTTTTTAATTTTTTACAATAGCATCACTGATCCGAGGAAAGGAGATGCATCTGAAAACAACGCCAAAAGCATGAATTTAAAGTGGTTTAACTATTCTTCAGTGTTGGCATCATCCTTTCTTTAACCACAGATTCCGTTTAAAATCCAACTATTGAACGAGCAGAGTGAAGTTATTGTGAAAGGTATATCATGAACAAGAGAGAAAAAAAAAAAGAAGAAGGACTTAATGCTTATCTTCAATGAAACTTCATATTACCAGCATAAATTTTCTTTTTACAAAAGGGTGGCTAAAAAATAAGAGTGAAAGGCTTTACAACCATAACTTGATTCAATCCCATAAACACTACATTTGCCTAGAGTTTAAGGATTGGATGAGCAGGAGTCAACGGTTAAGTGTTTTTAAGAGAAATTATAAAGAAAGGATGACACTAGCACTGTAAAATATTAAAACCCCTTTAAATTCATGCCTTCAGTTTTGCTTTCAGACTAATCTCCTTTGTATTTCGCTCTTCCTCTCTTTCATTTCATTTACATTTTCCTTTGCTGTCACATCAAGCAAAATACTGGAAATGCCTTTTGATACCATCACTTCCTTTCATAACAGACTTTACAGAAAATGTGAGAATAATGGGTGAAGAAAAGTCAAATATTGATATGTCTGGCTCTACATATGGTTTTTAGCTCTCATCTATCAATTAAAATAAAATAAAAGACAGGATGTTACTTGATGAATGTGGCTAAAATAATGGTAGTTCAATGTTATCTTTGAAACCCTTTTTGCGTCATTCATTGTCAATTGACTTTGAATTTGGTAATTGAACATGAGTTCCTTCAAACATGGAATACAGATGCCTAAAATCTGATTGCCTTCATGGCAAAGCCATTGTTTCTATCCATGCAGTAGCTCATGTAACAATAAAATCAGAAAACCATGGTATGAGCAAAAAGCACATTTTGATCTTTATATCTGTTTAAGTTTTGTTCTTATTCTACTTAGAATGTGCATGAAGAATAACTTTTTGAATATCTGCTGTACTTTGGTTTGTAAATCAATTTACAAAAAAAAAAAAAAAAAAAAGATATGCCATAATATGATATGTTTGTCATAACAGTAATTCAGCTAAAATTGTAATAGACAGTCTTTTAGGCTAGGGGCCGCATTAGGAGCTAGAGAGGAATTTGTCCTGTTTGGCAAAGTGATATTGAAAGAATAACAGTAGCAATTGATTGCCTGCATCAGGCAGCATCACATTTATATTTCATATGTTGTTTTCTTTCATTAAGTCTATTGAGTAAACTTATGTAAACATTATTTGCAATGGTTCCAAACTTTGTATACCAAATACCTTTGTATAGGAAGTAACTAATACACAAAATTTCAAGACATGGAAAGCTTTCTCTTTGTAAAATATTTCCCACATTTCTGTTACCAACACAACTTTTCTTCTTCTTGGGTCCACTTTAAAGACTCTCCAATATTCTCTGGGGGAGGAATGGGGTGAGGGTGCTTTCAAGGACTTGACTCTAAAGGAGCAAGTTCTTCCTCATCTCTCGGAGGAGCTCCACCTGAATCAAGATACTTGCATCGATGCTTCATATGTTGACTGTAAGAACCAGAGTGAGAGAAACGCTTTCCACAGTAGGTGCAACGGAAGGGCTTCTCACCGCTGTGAAGACGTTTATGCTCCGTAAGATGGTGGCGTTGTTTGAAAGCTTTGCCACAAACATCACAGCTGAACTTACGTGAGTTTTTATCTCCTTTATCCACCATCCTTTCTTTCTTTTCTGCCTTATCACGCTTGTTTGATGGACTTGCTTTTTCACGTTTCCCTGCAGGAATAAATCATGAAAAGATCATTATGTCATTAACTTATGAAATTATAAAAATCTCAAGGAGTGGGAGGGTAGACAATCAGAACACCCCATGCTCATTCCCCTGACAATAAACACAACCATGACACTTTGATAAGACTTTAACTTGTATGTTTGGTGTTTTATGCCTCTTTTCAACTCTGTTAGTGATCTCAATGCCCATGGAAAAGGTAAAAAAGATCAGTTGAAAAAGTGAGCAGATGTGTAGAAGATGGTTTCCAGACAAGAAAAATCATTTAAAATAAACAAAAAGCATTATACATATTATAAAAACACAAAATAACTTTGAGGGCTCTTTTACAGACAAAAAGGAATATCATCTCTAACCCCCGCCCCCCATTCACCTCAATATTATTTAAAGTCATGAAATGAACACAAATGGAGGATGGCCAAATACTTTCTTCCCTCTCCTACAGAAATTCTTTCCCTTCTGCAGACATGAAAAAAGAGCCTGACACTCAAACTTTAGTTGCTTTTCATGCCATACTTGGGAAAAGTTATTCAGATGGATGACTGATGCTGTTGGCATAAGATGATATCAGCTGAATCCAACTAATCCTACAAGATTACCGTTATTTTCAGACCATATAAGCCATACTTCCTGGTTTTTAAAAGAGAAACAATTTTTCTTAAGATATGCTACAATGGACTAAAAGCAGCAAGACTTGCAAAAAAATCAAAATGCCGGTTGACAACTTGTACAGTTGTTAACATGGCATTACCTGGGGAATCAATTATGATATTGGTAAGTGTGAATTCTCCCTTACAGTGCCATCTATAATTGTCTTGTGACTCAAGTATAAACAATTTGTTCTAATTAATATTAGCCACTTGAGTCAACAGACAAACAATCAATCAAAAGAAAAAAAAAAGCCTAGCATTCGTGGCACCAGACTGTCAGCTGCAATGTCGACAATTGGGAGAAGAAAGTCATGGCTTAGAGTCTGAAAATTATGGTACCTAAACATGTGAGAGATGTTGAAAGTGGGAAGCAATGCTTGAGGTAATTGATGAATAAATTAACTCACCTGTAACCAGGATGGACTATGTATGGGTAAGTAAAATAAAAGACAAGTCTAAAGAAATTGCTTAGCTAATTAATCTTCATTTGCTACATAGTCGGGCATGGGCTTTAATCAAACAGGTACAAACTCAATTATAGATAGAAGTGTGCGATGCGTGAATAGGTGTTTAGTTTAATCAGCATATTATGTATTGAGTATATATCACACCCTTTCATGGATGGATTTTCCTTGAATTAGGATGACCAATGGAAAAAGTTGAAGGCACAAAAGGACAAAAGCTTCTTTTCATTGACTTAAACTCTCCTGATTATAATATGGAGAAGACTGAGAAAAATACTGAAAAGAGCAGGAAGAGCTGGAATAGTAAAAACTTGTGACAGGACAGAGATGGCTTGAGGTTGTTCATGGCCAATAACATGCCTACAGTAATAGGCAATCTTAATCTTCATATGGGCTGATTGTCTCAGATTAACTTAGTATTTATGTCAATGCACAAATTTCTAATATGGTTGAAAAATTTAAGCTTGTATTTTTCTTTAGAGTGATGTTTTTAAGCAATGGTCATGCTGATGAATGAAAGTCTGACATTGATGCAAATGACAAATTCACATGTTTTGATGTGATGTACAGCATGAAAGCTCTCCCTAAAATCATAAGATTGAATTTACTTCTGTTCTAGGTTTCACCTTTGCTTGTACATATACTTTACTTCATCAAAGAGGACGAGACTATTCATACAAATTAAATAAAAGGGGATTCACAATTTTTGTGTTGACTTGAGATGGGTTAAACAGTGCCAGATAAAGATATGAATATTAAAATTTCATCGCACTCGTCCTTGAAAGAAAATTTGTCTTTGGCTTTTAGCTGAAAACCACAGGTCAGCAGTAGGAGCAGCGCTGTGAAATGTGGACAATTAATAATCTTGCCAAAGGGTAAATCACAATGCCCACTCCTGGGATTGAACCCACGACCTTTCATATCAACTAAGGTACCCACAATGCCACGGAGGCCACTAAAGAAAGTTGTAAATATAATTTTTTTTATTATCGTATTTGAATCCACTGGATATGAATTCAAGTAGGTAATAATTAAAGATGAATAAATGATCAACATGACACCAAGTATGTACAAAATCTGCAAAGGACTCAGTCTGAGATTCAAGCAACTAAAATAGCACCATTAGGTATCAGTCATAGGAGCTCATTATTTTCTCTTGCAGTGCAATATATATCAGGGATCTGGTCCTTTTTGGTGCTGATGAATTAAGCAACCTTTTTTAACAACTAAAGTTTGTCATTCATTCATTCATCAAGTACAAGGTCTGAGGCAGACATTAGTGACCATGACACGCCATTCACTTCTCTGTTCAGACAATCTCAGGAAGTTCATGCTAATGGTTTTCTGCTTTTTGTTTGTCATCTAGTGATTTAAGCTCTCCAAATATGTCACTCTCTGCCTGCCCCTCCTTCTTGACCCCTCAATTTTTCCAGTCAGCGTGAAGTTTGTCATAGACATAAAATTACTCTCAAGGCACAAACATGGTTTGGATCAAATTCAACACCACAAAGTCTCAAGGAGCCATACACATCTACAGCAATAGTAAAGCTAGAAGAGTTTTAAAAAATGCACAGGCTTATGGCATAAGACAGTACCAAAGAAAGATATTATGACTCTAAGATTACATTCAATGTATTGCTTGATGGCAGTTCTTTTTGGGTATGAAAAACAAATTTATGTTTATTTGGTATCCAATAGATATTCAGTTTGCCAAAACTGATGCAGTCCAATAGAAACACACCTTTTTTCAAAGCTTCTTTGCTCCCACATAGTTTTGTCCAAGTTTATTTTGTCAATGAGATTATCGTAGATTTTTGTGTGTTTTTATTCAGTGGTTTAGGGCCTTTTTGATACAAAGGTCGTCTCAGTGTCCCCAGCAAAAGCAAGATGAAAGGTTAGATAATCTTAAGTAAGAAAACAGAAGTAGAAGAAGATTTTCAGACGAGGAAAAGAAGACGCCGAAAGGAGAAACAGCATTTAAAATAAACAATAATCAATAAAAAGCCATACGGAGGGAAGATTTAGAGACAAGAAAGAGAAAATCTCTCTAAAAAAAAAACCCAACTAAATAACGATGGCCATCAAGCCATATGTTTCTGGTCAGAAGTTGCAAAGAATATTATTAGGGGCGGACATTAGTGCCTCAACCTCAACAGACCAATTAAAGAGGTGTATTCAATGGCTTGCATGCATTGGTCTGAGCTCTTCCCTGGGAAATCAACACGATTTTTCAACTTTCCAGAGTTGTTCCAATAACAGAGGTCCTACTACCATATCAAATGATCTAGAATGGGGCAACCATGTTTTGAAAATAATGCAAAAAGCCAGTTCCACCACTGGCTTTCTCATGTGATGTGCTAAGGTATTATAATTTTTGGACTCTAAGCCAGGACTTTTTTCTCCCAACTGTCGACCTTGCAGCTGAAAGTGTGGTGCCACTAATGCTAGGCTTTTTTATATTCTTTTGAGTGATTGTCTGTCAATCATCTCAAGTGCTTCCTCTCAGGTGACTCTTTGCTGACAATTAGAATTCTATCACCCAATAAAATTGCCCATTGAGCCTGCTTTCCTCCAAAATGATCTCAAAGCCTTAGAAAAATGGCCCAGACTTGGGGTATGCCCTTCAACACTAACAGTGTCAAATACTCAGCAGAGAGAAAAAAATCACAATACTGGATGATGTCTTATTGGAATTATACAGAGGGACCAAGGGGAATTGGGAAACCTGAAAGATCAGGATGAAATTCCAGGGAACAGATTTTATCTGTATAATTTTTATCCCTGATTGAAACAATGTCCCCCAAATGTTATTTTGTATTTATATGACAAACAAGTTATATAGTAAACAATCAATATTTTACTTGGCCAGCAATGGATCCACATGGAATATTGTGTACAAGGAACTCTTATAATAACAGGTGAGCAACTTAATGGTGTTGTTTGTTATTGTTAGAATGCATCTTTACATGGAGTTATAATGGACATATTCTCATTTAAGGTGAAAACTATTTTTTTTTCTTCAGGTCATATAAGTAATTCTTTTTCTTTTTTATTTCAGGTGATAACTACCTCGATCTCTTTCAGGTGATATGTTCCGATTCTTTATCAAAACCGTCCAACCCGTTCATCGAACGGGTATCCAGCTAGTTATCAAATATTTTCTTAATTCCACAGAACTTCCAAGTATAATTTTTCACATTTTTTCCACAATTACACATGAATAAGAAAGTCTGTTATTATGAGACAACAAAAAAACCCAAAGAAAATTGTCCTGACACTGACAACACCTTGACTCAAGTTAACGAACTGTGCAATGAATGACGGTTGGCTTGTTCTATGAAGCAATGGGACAAATTAAGAAAATGAGCTGCGCAAAGACATTGTCAAGTGGATGATAAAGCTGCGTAACTAAGTCTTATGCCTGCCATGTTGCAATCACTGCTGACATCAGTGATTGACAGGCTGCTTTTTAACCAGTTACCTGTTCCCTGTCGGTGTCATCAATCACGTTGGTAGCTGACATCACGCTTCTGAAAACTCCATTTGAGCATTTCAAAACAGTGAGTCACCTGAATTTCCCAGTGGTCAGAGCGGGAAATCACAATTTTTCAATCTTCCAGAGTTATCCCAATAACAGAGTGCCTACTATAATATCAAATGACCTAGAATGGGGCAACCATATTTTAAAAATAACGCTAACAGCCAGTTCCTCCTTTCGCCTCCTTCGAAGAAACCTGAAATACTGCTCTGTAGAATGTTGCAGAAACACATATCTATCACTTGTGCGATCTGTGATGGAATGTGGAGCAATAGTCTAGGATCCATACCTAGCACAAGACAACAAAATAGAGAGAATCCGAGAATAGGGTAAGAGATTCATCATGGGCCACTACAAATCAAGGACATCAAGTTGTCTAGATGGAATGCTCCGAAGGAAACAGATAAGGATAGGCTTCATGTATGAAATTGTTAAAGGAATAATTCCAGCAATTTCACCTGAAGACAACCTGGAACCAAAACGTCCAAAATGCAACATCCGACCATGTCAATTCAATGACCACATAGCTGAATACATTGCAGAGATATATGTAACAAATAACAAGAGCCCCTACAACATACCCCCTTCAGATACAAAAAAAAATAAAAATAATACAGATACTCATTTTTCAAACAGACCATCACTGACTGCAATGCCTTTGATGATTCCACTGTAAACACCACATCTTCTTCATAAAACTGTCTGTCCAAAATCAAATGCTATTAACCATGTAACCAACTAGATCTAGATCCATAGTGGCTACCCATGAAAGGATCATCACATTCATCAAAGTGTAGGGCCAGGTCTTTTTCTCCTCTTCTTTTTCTTGGTGCTGACTTAACTCATGAATATTATTGTCAGCTTGCTTATTTGATTTAAACCACCCAGTCATCTCTTAAAAGGTGGTTGTCTGAAGAGGATTTTGAAGTTCATGGCTATTGCTCCATTTGATAGTGGTATGTTGATGCAAAATCTTAATGACTTATAGTGTCCTGGATTGTTAAGTGGTTAGGCCTATAGCTTTTCTCTGTAGTGGATTCACCTTTTGTCTTACCATTTACTATATTTATTTTCTGAATGGATAATATAAAGAATTTCTAGAATCAAAATTTTATCAAAATTCATTATAGCACCTGGCTTTCAATCAAACTTAGGAGTGAGAATGGGACACAAATATTGATGTAACGTTTGGTTGGCTGGAATAAATAAAATTTTGGTTATGGTTTGAATCTCCGTGTGAGTACAAGTATTAAAAAAACATGTTTAAGGTGACAACAGGAACAATAAAATTACAAGATATGAAATGATTAAAGAAAATGATTAGATTAAATGCAACTAGAGAAACTACAATGGATCCAATACTTTTATTCGTGTCAAAAAGCAAAAAGTACCTGACACACATCCTGGTGAATACAATATTCAAGTACATGGTAATAACAATTAATACCATGATTCATAACAACAATGTTTATTGTAAAATTTTCCTATCTTAAATATAGGAACTGAAAGATTTTCTGTAAATATGAGATGGGACAAAATATATGGGACAAATTCATGGATGGATGACATATAAACAGTATTTTAAAAATAGAAAAAATGGACACTTGAATACTTGGATAGCACGGTGAAACAAAATTGGATTAATACGTCAAAGTTCATTTTATCATTGAATAGATCTGAACAAAAATATACTGAATACCATCTTAAAATAAACACATTGATACTTAAAACAGAAAAAAAAACGGGAGTGTCACTTTCAGGAACATAGAGGTGAGAATTTCTTTTTTCTTTTTTCATTGGGGGCATGGAAACAGCCACATACAACAAAGCATGGAGGAAGGAGAGAG
>JAOWAY010021804.1:0-12363 GCA_028565895.1 Goniobranchus geometricus
TTCTCTCTCTCTCTCTCTCTCTCTCTCTCTCTCTCTCTCTCTCTCTCTCTCTCTCTCTCTCTCCATACACAATTACAATATATAGACTTGTTCCTTTGAGCATCTTATTGCAAGAACTCAATGTTAAGAGCAGTTAAGCCCAAAGCCTGTCTCAAATAGCAGGACAAGCATATTATACTCCCTGTCTCTGTCTGTCTCTCTCTCTCTCTCTCACACACACACACACACACATAAAGCCTGCATCAAGAGATGCTTACATGGCCAAGGACCCTATTCTCCTTTCTCTCGTCCATCACATAAACGCACAAACCAAGGACTACTCAATTGAACCAACCTAAATGCCAAACCACCCTGTTTCCAAGAGAAGACCAGCGATGGACGGATGAAGCAAGGCTTGCCCATTGAATTGACAGACATGCCGCAATCTGGCAAATCTGCACCCGTGCCTAAGGCCACGTTAGATTGTCTTTGAGAACCATAGATGGTTTTAAGTTACACAGCCGAGAGAATTAACTCCTGATTGGAAGAAATATTGTTATTACCAGGTATTTCATTTTCACTTTCCTCACCGCCCGGTACTGAAAAAAAGGAAGTTCAACTGCGCTTCCCGGGTAGCCGGGATTGCATCAAAATCCCCATATTATCCCGGCCAAACCTGGCAGGTCTGATAAGCAGTCGACAGCAAGATGAAGACATTCGTGGCTGGGAGAAGCAAAGGACCCGACCAGTTCCAAAGAAAGGGCGGAAAATATACCAACTGTGAAACCTACCGGACCCGAGACGCGGGCAGGAATGGCTAAGACACGAAAGAAGAACAGCACAAAGCTGAGATCAACTACCATTAGTCCAAGCCGACAAGGCCAACGAGCAAAAACCCAGCCGATCCCAAGACGTGGGTGGGGGAAGCATGGATTTGCTCAAATACTCCCAAGTGAGCTACGATGACTAACCCAATCCCAGATCCGGGAAAAAACACAGCATACAGTACACATACACAGTGCAACATATATACAATAAAGGCACCAATATAACCACACTCCAGTTGAACGGTGCCAAAACTCTACTATTCACACACATCTTCAAAAAAAACAAAACAACAACAACAACAAAAACCAAGCATTTTCCCCTAAATGATGTACTCCATAAGATTATGACCGTATTTACATATCTACAACTTTCCACCACTATCTACTTTCACCATTGAATCTCCAATCACAACGTTTCTAATATAGAAAAAAGCAGGGAAGACGTAAAAACAAGGCAGATATAAAAACACACCTGTAAACACCCCACAACAACAATTGTCTGAACTTTGTAGCAGCCCAAATAAAGAACTCCTAGAGGTCTAGACTAGATCTAATATAAAAGCTTACTTAGATCTAGGAGATTCGAAATATACAAAGGTCTACTTGAACTTAAGTTTCTGGGAGAAAGGGAGGGAGGGAAGGAGAGAGAGTGCACCACAATAAGGACAAATGAGGGTTGGGCTCCAGTAGATAATGTGGACCTCGATCTAGACCCTAATTGTTGACCCCTGACAGCCTCAAAAGGCAGGCGGCTGTGACCACAAGAAAGCTTTCCCTCTTGCTGAATAGTTTAGAAGTTTATTTAAACAATAAACAATTCCTGGTTCAGACGTCTTCCTAAGGTAATCTGAAAAGAAATCACTGTTCCAATCTTTACCTTCTAACCAAGACCATTCAAAACTAAACCTATTCTTCACACCGTGGTCAATACTTTGAAGATCACAGTCACTGTCAACGAAAAGTATACTAGACATAAAATCTAGAACAAATCTACTTGCCAAGATCCTCATCGAAGCATGTATGATAGCCGAAGCATTGACAAAAAGGCAGTGAAAAGAATAAAATTCTCATCGAAGCATGAATGATAGCCAAAGCATTGCCAAAAACGCATTAAAAATTGAAAAGAATATTTCGGCCCTGGGAGTCTCATTGTACTAAAAAAAAATGTCTTTTGTATAACTCCTTCATCCCAACCTCTTAATTCAATTCTTCCACCCCTCCTTCAGACTGTCAGGGTGGCACAAACTCACAGTGCATGTCCTGTGTCCCTAAGCTATAGAAAATCCCGCAGGCTTACGGGCTTGAAACGAAACGGTCAAATTTTAAGAGGTGTTGATCAACGAGGGTGAGCGGCAGAGAAAGTACGCACGATTTTGACTGTTTCCATACTGGTGAGTTTCGCCAATTGGCTGACGAATTAAAGGTGAAGTGAAGAAGACCTCAGATCAAGGAATGTATTAGTTTTATGCTCATTTTCACCTGATTTTTGGTACCAAATGTATGGATAGAAAAAAACTAATCTATTAAAATACCAAAGCTCATCCCAATGAAGGGATGACTCACCTTAAATCTCTTGTCTTGTAGCACTTTCTTTATGGCGACAAGCTCCTGAGTTTCTGTTAATTTTGCTTGATACACGACACCAAAAGATCCGTTTCCAATGACTTTTGCATCTGTGTAGCTAACTTCTTGGGGTCGGTCCGGCCCCTGGCCGGCGGTGGCCAGGACAGTCGTGACCTTGTTGCCATCTTTGCCTGAAAGCAGTGAAGAAAGGGACAATCAGTGCCAAGTAACTAGTCCTAGAGAGCAAATAGCTGTGACAAAGGGACCAAACCACGTTGGCCTTTAACCTGTATGAGGAAGCTCCCTTTTTAATAACTTTTAGCTGATGATGCATTCATGTATTCTATTTTATACATACAGACTTTCATGGAAATAACAATTCTACCTTCAGATCTCTTAAAATCCTTTTGTAAAAAATTCTTAACAGTCATGTTCTGTGAATTTGGAAGAATTAAATCATTTATATTCTTTTTTTTTTCATTATCATGTATGTCATGAGGATATACTATCTTTACAAATTCAACTCAGAAAACATTCAATCTAATAGTCCAAAATATAAATTTAAGAGAAAAACACCCAAACAACATATATTAACCATTTCCAAAAGCATTCAATTAAATCTTAAAAACAGGCCAACACAACGCTCCTGTCAGCTATTTAGAGAAAGGACGTTTGAAAGGTAATGCCTCCTTCCCATTCCATCCATGAAGTTTGTAAATATCATACCAAAACCGTGACAAATTCATCCACATCCAGGAATGTCACATGAAACTTGTTTCTTCATTTCAATATTGCACTTTTATATGCCTGCTACAAATTATATCAAGATGTATCATGTGTGTGAGTGCATGTGTGTGCATTGGCTGTAAAAAAAAAAGAGTAGCCTAAGTGACAAATCTTATGAGCCTGACTTTGCATATATATAATAAGCACAATGGCCAAACACATGTATGTCCTAGAAGACAGAAATTATGTGGCAAATGCCATGAAAACGGCTAGGAAAACATAAAATTCCAATCTCAGCTTCACATACACATCTCTTACACACAGAAAGCTTCCAATCTCTTACAAGATTAGAATGGCCACATAGGATTTTGTCTATTAAGTGAGTTCTTTTTTATTAATCTGAGCCTTTACATAGGGCTAAATCCACTATGTGCTCAAAGTGCTGTACAAGTGTTCCCCGACAGGCCTTTTCCAACCAAATACCTTCTCATCTCCTTGTGGACTATACTGTGAGGCAGCCATTTGACAGGAACACTTGCTCTAGCATACTGACAAGATCCTCCTCTGCATACAGTCTGGTAATCAATAACACTGAGTGGGGTGAGGAAAATGTGTGTAAACAGCCATTGCTAAGGACTAAACAGCGCCACAGCACGGCCAGATTCGACCTCGGAACCTCTCGATCACAAGTACAACATCCTGACCCCACAGCCAAGCTGCCATGGTTTTTTGTGTTTTTTTTTGTTCTAAAGTGATGTAATTGACATTACACCACATATATATACTAGAAGTATCAGTGTTCTTGGGATACCACAACAGAAGTTCAACCATTTCAAACTTGAAATAATTTAAAACACAGAGCTGCCGAGTGAATATCAACAAGAAAGAGGCAACCAAACTGGTCGGCCTTCAAAGAGTGACATTAGCTGCTGGCCATTCCAGATTGAGACGAGGCCTACAGTAGAACACTTGTAAACATTTGATGTCGATTCTCCATGGGCAAATGGCGCTGCCTTTCTATCCCTTATCTCCCAACTAGAATGAAAGGACAAAAGATTCATTCAAACATTATAATGCTTCAAAAAGAATGGACATCATGTTGCTTTGGCAACAATCCAATCCATATCTTGCACCACGAGATCTTCATTTCCGAAGAACAAAGTTTACATGCCATCACTTAGTATCAATCTCTATCCCTGATCACCCAACTAGAGTGAAAGGAAACAAAGATTCATTCAAACATTATAATGCTTCAAAAAGAATGGACATCATGTTGCTTTAGCAACAATCCAATCCATATCTTGCACCACGTGATCTTCATTTCCGAAAAACAAAGTTTACATGCAATCACCTAATATCATATAGAAACTGTTGTCTGCAAGTGTTACTGAGACTAAAAGATGACTTGTATTCTAATCTATGAGAGGATTAACAAACTGTCGGGTCCATCAGTGAGCGTTCACTGCATTGGGATGGGGACTGGTGGGAAATTCTAGCAGATAAAAACTAAGAAGCTACGGAACGGAGAAGACATTACATTTCAAACCTTCCTACCATTAAAAAAGTTCACCTAAATCTTTTCATGACTTCTTCATTAATTTTCCTATTAGCATTCGTATATATACTTATATCACATATATATCTACACCATCGAGGAAATCAATTAAGTCAAATATCAAATGACATTTGAAAACAAACATGTATATAAATATAATCACATTATAAAAAGTCAACAGTGTAATGTATACAAGCACAAGACTTGAACAAAACATGTAATTTAATTTTACTGAAACGAAAAACAAACACAAGGCTACTGAATGACAACATAAATCCTGAAGGAATTAGACAATACTAATATTGTACTACAACCAAAAAACCAAAATTTCACAACTGGAACAAAACTTGAAAAGAAACTAAATCAAAACAGTCTTGCATAGAAAAAAAAAATATATACATTTGCCAAAAATGTGACAAGGAATGGTGATAACTAAAAGGCCCTGGCTGTTAAAGATCTCCATATTTTGTACTAAGTCATTCCAAAATTAGTTGAGTAATAGAGGTAAGAAATGAAGACCCAAATACGTTTTCTTCTAACCACTTGACTACATGGATTCTGGCCGCATATCCTTATCAATCCAATACATAAAGTAAATGGTGCATAATCTTGTAAAATATTAAATAATAAAAGAAGCAATTAGAAGCTGTTTAAAATTTAAAACACATATTAAGGAGAAAGCTTGGGAGTTATGAAATACACTGACTTTTTAGTCGACTTCAGGTCAATGTTAGTGTTAATAAAGAGTTGACGAAGATCTCCCTCAAAAATTTTAATACAAAATTTACTTGACAGTTTGCTTTTGTTTGTTCCATTTATAAGTTACGATAGCCTCCTAAGACTGTTTCACAGACTAGCTCTGAAATGGTAGATGCATGATGGGACTATCATGTATATCAAATCAACTGCCATCACTGTAAATTTGGCTGATATTCCTAACGTATTCAAACCCTTTATAATTTTTGAAACTTGAAAACATTTTTTTTTGTTCGTTAAATTGTCCCTTTTCCAATAAATCTTGTTTCTTTGTATACATACTCCAAAAACCAAAAATTGCAATGACCCATGTGTTACATATAGTGAATAAAAAATTCTGCATTCTTCATATATACTATTTACATTTATAAACTGAAAACTTCTACTCACACTACAACACCTGATAGAATTGAGAGAACGAAATATGTATAGATTTTCTTTTTAAACCACATGATAAACAGAGCCTGAAGATAAAAGTTAAGCTTTATCTTACAGCAGGCAGAAAAAAAAACACAAGCAACACAGCTGACAGGATGTGTCTTCCAAGAATGAGACAGAGAAAGTCAAGTCATATATATCTATATATATAGATAGATAGATAGATAGATAGATAGATAGATAGATAGATAGATAGATAGATAGATAGATAGATAGATAGATAGATATTACAATATATGTGGAATTGGGAAGGTTTTTGGACTGTGGACTATGAAACTCTTTTTAAAGGCAGACAGGAGAAGGAAAGGGATGGGAGTTTGGCTCAGCGGATTTTTTTAAATGTATATCCTGAGATGTTCTGTCTCGTCTTTTGCTTTTACTTTTTCTTCTTTTTTCTTTTTAAAGATTGAATTACAAGAGCAAATCCATAACAAGATTTATATCCTCCATAAACTGACCCAAAGATTAAGCGAGTACAAACTGCCCTTCTATATATTTGAGTCTTTGAGTTTCAAAAACTGCCAAGTCTTGAAAAGTTCCCACACACCAAACTGAATGTTATCTCTCTACAAAAGTTTATAAACTTGATACTTAGGCAGACTGGTGCTTTACCCCATACAAAATTGAATGCATATATATGTCTATACAAATGAAGTTTAAACTTGACTTGATACTAAGGTGCTGTTAATACATCTTCTAAAATGCTCTTTTAAATGGAGAAAAATAGGAATGTATGTATACACATCTAGACTGACAGAAATGTTACAAAAAGGGTTGTAAAAAAAGATGAAAAGTTTGGAAACAAAAAGCCAAAAAGGGTCAAGAAAAACAATAAATAAAAACACTACAATAGGGAATTTTTTTTTTTTAGAAAAACGAGAACCATTTTGAGACAATCAGCGCGGAGGTCGTCCTGCGTGTTACTTACAGATTTAATTGGCAAGTTTCTCTGCTTTGAGAAAAACATATTAATCAATTATTTCCATTCAAAGGATTTCATTTAGAAGAGTCCATACAAGCCATCTATCCAATTGTTATTGTCAAGCTTGGAATTTCCATTTTCTTTCAACTTTTCCTCAACCATTTTGTTCCAAAGACAACTCCTCTTCCCCTTACAAATGACAAAACACGTGCAATCTCTCAGCTAAATCAGACACAAGTAAGCCATCTCAAGACCTATCATTTGCTTACCAGTCAAATCTATTAAAAGCATTCCTAGACAGAATACAATTATTTAATTCAAAGGCTTTTATATATTTTAATATATCCGGCAAATTGTAATTCACAACATATGTGCCTCAACCTGCCATTTCTATTATATTTTAGATGACATAAAACCTGCCATCTCGAATGATTTTGTGTTTATTTGTCTGTGCCTCATGATCATTGATCAATCCTGTTCAAAAATTTCATTCTTTGAATGAAGTGTTGGGTATCAATTTAATTCAAAATCTTCCTTCTAGAAAATTCCTCTGATCAATTGCATTCCAGAGGTTTCATTCCCAATTTAAACCTATATGATAATCTCCTCTTTAGCTGTCTCTTCTAAATTTTATTGAGCTTTTGGTCTAATTACATTTAACGACAAAATCAGCTGTGCTTTTGCAAGAGTTCCATGCTATTATTTTGTGCATTTAAAAATGCTTTTCAATATCTTTTAATGATCGCAGTGAACTATCTTTACAGCATCTGAATAATCAATTTTATGCCCAATGTTTCACTTTAAGGCCTTGGTAGTTTTGGTAGTCTTGAGGAAAAGAGGACAATCTTAAATCAGAGAATTAAGACACAAGAAAGTCTATGATGACATACACATAAAAGACAAGAAGAAGGCAAAGAAACAAATATAAAATCTATCTTAGAGATAATGCACCAAGAAAGTGGTGAAATTCTGTTGAGCAAAGAAAATAGAAGAGACAAATTGAGATAACTGACAGGGTGAACAGAAACTTTCTATCAATCTGTTGTTTTCTTTTTCCTTCCTGCTCAAGCAATTCTTATCAAAAATGACACATTTCAAATTATGCACTCCACATTGAAGAGAAATGTTTGGTTGAACATCTGTGCTGCTTGCCTTTGTTTTAAAATTTTGAAATGACTTTTGCCTAAAGGAAACAACAAGAGAGACAGCAGCTTGGTTTAAAGCTTTCAAGATAGACGTATTTATCACACACCTCTTCTAAAACCATCTTTATTACTTGCCACAAAGTGAAAATTTGATTATCAAGGTCATGGTAAAGGAGAGTGTTCAGCTTACAGGTGACTAAGCTGCTGCCATCTTTATCTCTGCCAAATGGCGGGACGTGAAAAGCAGTCAGTGTGAAGAAATCTGGCATCTTGCTTTGCAGTTAGCTGCACTTCTGAATCTCCAAAGAAACTCTGAGCCTAGCACAATCAAAGTCTTGTAATAAACTTTATGCTCTGTACTCTAGACTATAGTGGTCCTATTCAATTATCTCCTACAATGAATCCCAGATCCCGAATACCAATCACAATGAAATGGCGGGAGTGGCTCCTTCTATCTGGAGTGGCTCCTTCTATCAGGTTAAACTAGTACTATATCTAAATCTGGAGTCAAGAATGTAGACCAGATGGGGGAACTGAATTTCACTTAAAACTTCGATGGACACAAAATGGAGAAGATTGCCTCAGCGTCAACTTCTCTGAACAGTTATAACATATTGATATGTTACTCAAGTTAGTACACTACTGGCGCCTTCACAACATGCTGTTTAAGAATACTTACTATAAGTAAGTAAGCCTTACTGCACGGTTTTTCCAGACAACAGAATTTTTTCTACATAAATTGGCACCTCAAGAACAAGCCCCAGTCCAACTTACAACACGGTTTTGAACAGAAACTTTTCTTTCTCATTTGACAAAATTTATTTCATTTTCTCATAGACCTCCCACTTGATGCATTACGATTTCTGTGTTCTGAATAAGCCATACATCTAGCTTTTCTTAGGCATTAATAAAGATGTGCATGTACCTGCCAGGGGATAGGTGTCTTTCTGTCCACGTTTTCAAAGCAAACAATGACCACTGTCCCGTTGGGTAGGCTGTTAACAAAAGAAACGGCTCTACCCGACACGGGCCTGACAAACGGAAAGGGGCCTTTCTATCCAGCTGGACAAAACAATCATCATTGTCCAACTAAATAGACCATCACCAAAAATGACATGGCTCTACTCGACAGACAGTAAGGCATAATGTTGTTGCAAAAAGATACGGCGACAGGGAAAACAATGAGTTTACACTGACAAATGTCTGAAATCTTTTATCGCTAAATGAATGTTATGAAACAACTGAGTCAATTTAATCAAAGATACATATGTCACCAATGTGGTGACAGTGAATTAGGACTCAGTGCTTCATTCGTTGTGTTTGGTCAGTTTTGAGTGACTAGACTTTGGCTCCTTCACCTACAAGGACACATTCTTTGTTAAGCATGTGGGGATTTATTGTGTGATCAGTAGGCTTGGTAAGAAAAGAGTTCATTTGATTTGATCATGTGCATAGGCGTTTGTAGGCTTGCATTCGAATGGTTCTTAAATGACAGAACGGGTCTCACGAGTGAATAAAAATAGGCCCTTGTAGTCTGTCTATGTGCATGGTCTAACAGCACGATATTTCAATCAAGGGCGTGTTCTTAAAGCACTAGTACTGTATAGAATCTGAGATCTCAAATCTATATAAGCCTAGACTACCATACTACTACTACTACTACTACTATTATGTAGATTAGTACTTTTACTTCTGAGGTTTTCTTCTGACCACCCAAGGAAAGATTTCCATATGAAGGAAATGAATTTTTGAATCCAGAAAATTTGGTAAGAGGAGATTTAAAAGGACCGATACTAAAAAGTTGTCTGAAGAAGGGGGAGGATTTCAAGAGCGATACATGCCTTGAGGGGATCATTCATTACAAAATTACGGTAAAGCTGTTACCACCTGCAGACTAGGCTATAGAATCTAGCATCGTTTCAGTTTATACTCGATTTTCTCCATAGAGACTAGAGAGATCTCTTACTTGTCCCTACTCTTGATTAGATTTAGATCTGTCATCTAAAATCTAGTCTCCAGACTTCCATCTAGATCATTAGTGGAAATTAGTCACTAGAATAAATCTAGGCTAGAGTCTAATCTAGATCTAGATCTAGATCTAGATCTAGATTTAGTTCCAGGTCTTGTCTAAGATCTTGCCTCTTCCAGCTCTAGCCTAGATCAAAACATTCTCATTCTAAGTGTTGAAGTTTGAACATCAAGAGATGCTAGATCCAGTTTCTTTTATACTGCTTCTAAGATGTTGAAATTCGCTGAAATAGATTAATGATCTTATCTATTCACTCTACTCTAACCCTCTCTTAGATTCTAGATCTAGATCTATAAGTCGAAACCGCCATTTTGATTGTCTCAACAGCATGGGCTGACCTGGAAAAAAGTCAGCACTTACTGATGGTTCTCATCCCTCCAAATGGTGCTGCGTTTTGGCCTGATTTTCCACCTTCAGCAAACGATGTTGTCCTGGGTCGACCACTCATTCTAGTCCAACACAAAAATCAGGGTTTCACTTCTCGGTTGTCTCTGAAAATCCAACAACTGGCTGCTGCTGTTACATGCTCAATACTATGAAGAGTTCAACACCACAAAGATTACGGGGGGCAGATGGAGAAAGAAAGCACATAGATGTCACTTATGACATCGCCGAATAGTCGAACGGTACCACAAGTTGATATCCCATTCATAAAGTTTCAAACACAGCGATGACTTCGCGTCCAAATAGGCTAAAAATTCAGTTTTGTTTGCCATTCAACAACACTGTATCTAATGGCTGAAATTGCAGTTCCGCTTACCACACAGATGCGGATCGCTATACCGTAAAGGCTCAAAAATACTGAATATGTCAATGAACAACACATTTTCAATACACATGTCTGTAAATATTCAAGAATTGTTAATCAAAAGAAAGTGCACTAATCAGAAAATTTCCCAAAGGCAGCTTGTTAGTTACGGATTGGGAGAAAATGTTTTTGGCAGTTTTTTGTTCATCAGCACAAACTTGGTTTTATGCTATTTATATTATGTTAAGTTTTACGGTACAGGCAGAGATTCCCTCGGAAAGACTCGGTAGCCAATCAAACTTGATTATTTTCTTCAGGGGAAGTAACGGAAGAACTCGATCGTCACCGCAGTTACAGAGAACACAGCTAGTGATTACGTCACACATTAAACCTCTTCAATCTTACGTTTTATCGGAGTGTGTCTAATTGTCTAAGGCTTACTTCGGTCGAAGAAAATTATACTAATTATAGAATAAACATCGACTTACGAAACCCATTGATTTTATTGTTATCGGTCGTTTCCCAATCTGACGACGACATTGTCTGAATGGAAAAAATGATGAGAAGAAGACAATAGAATCAGAAAATGAAAGCAAAAATAGGCCGCTATCGATATGAAATGGCCCCAAAAAATTTACCATTTGACAACAGTAAACAGCCAGTGATAGAAAGGTACTGGAATATCTATATGGAAGAAAAACAGTACTAAAGCGCATTAAGGTAAACAAAAAAATTAGCAAATTATCATCAACCACAACCACAACGTCTACTAAGACGTGGAGAGTTGAAGTCTACTACATGTATTGATTCACTGTTGTGTAACATCAACAAATTCTGTTTTAGGATTGTGGTCATCAATTTTCTCATACACGTATATAAAATTTGTTACAGGGACGCCTTCCTCTTTTTTTCCCCTTTCTTTTTATGTCCGATTATATTTGCTTCTGAAGCTTGATTTGCTTTCATATATATTTATAAAGCTACAAATAGCAAATAAAGCTACAGGACCAGACAATGTTGTCATGGAAATGATTGAAGCCCTCGGTGATGACGGAATAAAAATTCTGACAAATCTTTTCAATAATATAGCCTACATGAGACAGGAATCCTCCCAGATGAACTATCAGAGTCCATATTCATTGCTTTACCAAAGAAAGCAAGGGCGATAAATTGTGAAAATCACAGAATCATCAGCTTGATTAGCCACATAACGAAGATATTTCTTCGAATCATAATGAAAAGGATAAGAAATAAGATAAAACCTGATGTGGCTTAGGAATAGTGCAGCTTTGTTGAAGGGAAAGGAACAACAAATGCCATATTTATATTAAGAACAATCACGGAGAGAGCCCTAGAAATTCAAAAAGATTTGTATCTCTGCTTTATTGATTATTCTACGGCATTTGACCGAGTCAGACATGAAGAACTGATATCTATGCTTGCAGAAGTAAATATCGATGGGAAAGATCTAAGAGTAATAAAAGAGTTATATTGGAACCAAACTGCGGCAATGAAAATTGATGGGGAAACAAGCACATTTCAGACAATTAAAAGAGGAGTTAGACAGGGCTGTGTACTATCTCCAGACCTCTTCTCCTTATACAGTGAAGTAATAATGAGAAACATAAAAAACAAAGAAGGAATTATGGTAGGAGGTCACGTGATAAATAATGTG
>JAOWAY010021915.1:0-12361 GCA_028565895.1 Goniobranchus geometricus
GCGAGCGAGAGAGAGAGAGAGAGAGAGAGAGAGAGAGAGAGAGAGAGAGAGAGAGAGAGAAGGAGAGTTTAATTGATTATCTCATAAACCTCATTTTTATTGATTTTAATAACTGATAAACGATACGTGAAGGAGAAATTGAAAGGCAAAGCAAGCCGAATCATTTGAATTACCATCGTTTTCAAGAGATGAATAAGATCGATTACAGGTAATGGGCTTGAGATCTGACGGTTTGACTTTATCGAAAAAAAGCCCTAGGAGGATTGGCTCACGTAGTTCCTCAAAGCACTGGAGACTTTAATGGCCGCGGTTTCACATTCCACTGAACTTTGCATTAGTACTGTACAGCTCTCGTTATTTTTGTAACCCACCACTTACCAGCGTAAATTATCGTACTTCATTCCCATTGTCGGTCCACGATTCAGAATGAAACTCTAAAAGAATAAGACAAAAAGAACAATAACAACACCAATATCAAAAGCCGCAAAGAAAAAAAAAACAAGTGAAAAATAAAACAGAAGTGAAAAAAGGCAGGGGTAAGGGTGGGGAACACAATCGTATTACTTTAAAAGACTTGGATTTTTAAGGATATTTGTTAAAGACTTTTTTTTCCATTAATGGAATTGGATACCGTGATAATATCGTTAAGACCTACTGTCTGCTCGACGTCGAAAAACTGTCTGCTTGTCATTGTAAACTATTTCCCATCAGCCTAGAAAGAAACAAGGCAGCAATGTTGTCTGTTGGACTGACACATGCACAAACAACACAGGGTCTCATTCTGTCCATTATCAAATAAAATAAAACAATAATAATAAAGTAAAAGTCTTTTCTTTTTTCCAATTTTATGGCTGATAAAATTTGTGTCTTAAATCCTATTGGAGATGGACGATAAGCTTGGAAGTCCTCTCTTCATGGGAAAGAATCCCTGGCTGTTTGAAATGGTAGAAGAGTAAGCTGAAGTACGACTGCTCGTGAGAAATGTACTCCTATCATACCTTTTATATATGTATCTTCGCCATTTCTTTCCATTACTTTTTTAACCCTCTCCCGGATCGGTAGAGTCAGTAAAGGCATCCGGCATGAATCTTTGCCAAAGCTTTCATTCATAATCTTTAAAATGGTCAACTTGTGAGACGACCCGACAAATTGGTTAAGACGAAAGAAGGGAAAGAAGTTTGCATGAGGAAACCAGGTTAAGGTGCTGATACCAGGTTATGGGAGATAAAAGTCAAAATTAATAACGGGAAAACATTAACAGATTTGGCGTCGTCTGAAATGTTGAACAGATCTCTAAATCCATTCATCCATCTCTGTACCTATGTATGTATCTGTGTATCTATCTATCTATCTGTCTATCTATCTGTCTGTCTGTCGGGCTGTCTGTCGGGCTGTCTGTCTGTCTATCTATCTATCTATCTATCTGTCTGTCTGTCTATCTGTCTGTCTGTCTGTCTGTCTGTCTGTCTGTCTGTCTGTCTATCTATCTATCTATCTATCTATCTATCTATCTGTCTGTCTGTCTGTCTGTCTATATATCTATGGCACCACAGGCATTCGATTTTTCTAAAAAATCGAGTTAGTTCACTAAACATGTTTCTTAAGGCTCATTAAATGGCATAAGTCTGATTCCAAATTCTACCTGTATCTAAAGTAGCCTAAGCATTAATGTTTTTGGGTGGAAAGAAAAGTTGACATGTGAACTTTTGTCGGTGCAGTGAGTTAGTATATGTGCGTGTATGTGTGTGTGTGAGAGAGAGAGAGAGAGACAGACAGACAGAGACAGAGACTAGGCAGAGACAGAGACAAGTAGGCAGGCAGGCAGACAGACAGTCAAACAGACAGACAGACAGAGACAGAGAGACAAACATACAGAGGCAAACAGACATACAGAGAGACAGGATCATAGCAGCAGCAGAGATCGTCTTGTTTACGCATGATTCCTCAAAACTATGCATTTTCCATTTTCCAGTTACATTGCTATCGGTTCCGTACATTTCTATAAAAGATGTAATATTTGACATACGACTTTAAGACGTATTGCCACACATTGTAGAGCTTGTAAACATACTCAATGTTATGTCAAATCCTGTATTGCCATATTCCAGAAGGGACAAACGCTGTGTCAGAAGATGACGTGTCCACAGTTGGCTTGTACACAGCCTGTCCATCTGCCCGGAAGATGTTGTCCATCATGTCCTTGTAAGTTTTATCCTCTTCACTCTTTATCACTGACATCCTGTAACATTCTCTTTGTTGTTACAAGCTTTCTGACTAAAAATAAAAAGTACAACACTGTATATTATGCCAGAGATGTTAAATTGGTGAGGACTATAGATGTAATATCTTGAACCTTCGCCTCGTTTTCTAAATTTCTCCATTTATATTTAATATTGCATAAATTAGTTAAAACAGTAAATCTCTTGGAATGTAAAGGCTAATGCCTAAGTTGAGCCTTGAGAGCTCCAGCGATGATTTTATGGAACTAAAGGGGAACTTGATTCCGGCAATTCTTTGCTACTCAGTTGCACCGATGAGGATTAAGGCGTGTTTGATTTTTGGGCTTTTTGTCTGTATTTTTTTCAGGCCTCCCAGTTTAATTAAATTGATTTAATTTACACAAAGTAGTCTTGGCGAAATCCCTCGATCTCTTAAAGAATATTATGGATTGCTGACCAGTTTCTTCACTCTATGTACCTCCTCAGTGTTTTAAAAGCATAAAAGTCGTGAAAGATTATCACCAAACACATGACAAAAAGAAATTGCAAAGAAAACAATATACATTCTGGAACTTTCCAAGTGATTCAAGACATTATTTTTGCAAAAATTGCTGGCACTTCTAGACAAAATGCCGGGAGGAATCTTCAGGATATGGGGAAACAATGGATAAGCAACAGAGGTGAGAATCTTGGGGAGAGCAGGGACAGAAACTGCTAGGTGAGAAGAATAAGGTGATCTAGATAGGGGCATGTGCTAAGGAAACATAGCCATAGAGACTGTGGTGGGGCCATTGAGTGAAGAGGAGGAAGACACAACATACATACACATAGAACCCGAACAAAGCAACAACAACAACAACAACAACAATAACAACAACAACAACAACAACAACAACAACAACATCGAGGATGATGGTTCAGAAGAAAATAAATGAAGAAGGCTGGCCTTCCATGGAGAGAGCAAGAGTGACAACAAGGGATAGAAAACTGTGGAATTGTGCCAATTAGCTCGAAAAGGATTACGGGTAAGATTAGAAATAAAGGAACTTTTAGCGTCGCTGCAATATGAAAGTAATAGTGAAATATGTATGCCAGAAATATTACACGTTATACATTTGAAATTCTGTCTTCTCTACCAGACGAAGACCCCAGCGAGACGTGCCAGCTAGGACGAGACCCCCGGAAGTATCCCGTCCACAGTGTCTGGCATCCATACTTACCTACACAAGGCTTCACCACCTGTGCCGTGTGTACCTGCAAGGTAAGACTTGTGTTGTTGGTTTTTTTTTGGTTTTTTGATTGGGAAAGGTTTTGTACTGTGCAATACGGCCTTGCGGGAGCACCGAACACCGAGCCGCTTTCAACCAACTCGAGAACCACGCTGTGGTTATATCAGGACACATCCTGCTTCTTATCAGAACTAGAAAGATGCGGTTTGATCATGACCGGATCATCAGATGATGACCGCAAGGTAAGACTGGGACGTGGGAATTGATAGACTTCTTGTTTTGTCTAACCTAGCCGGAGACCATCCTATCATTGGTTGAATGATTTTAAAATTGCTTACATTTGTTGTTAAAAAATATAAAATTATATCTGCACTGAATTTGCATCCAATTCCTCGTTATACTTTAATTCCAGGTTATTGTAACGTTTACAATGGACTTGTTTTTGTTCTAGATCTATTTTAGGCCTTGTTTATTCTTCTTGTTCTTGTTCTTGTTGTTCTTGTTCTTGTTGTTCTTGATCTTGTTCTTGTTCTTGTTCTTGTTCTTCTTGTTCTTCTTGTTCTTTTTCTTCTTGTTCTTCTTGTTCTTCTTGTTCTTCTTGTTCTTGTTCTTCTTCTTCTTCTTCTTTTCTTCTTCTTCTTCTTCTTCTCTTTCTTCTTCTTCTTTTATGATATATATACATACTGACTTACTCTCTTAGATTGAGCATAACTATTCAATGTCACAGAATAAGGAGTTGGCAGCCTGTGCTTTGGGGTTTGAAAGCTTAAAGCAGAAAACTTGTCTCCTTGGTGTATCCAATGAATGATCTGCTCATCCTCTTGTTACTTATTTTTAATATTTTGCTTTTAACATCACTCCATTCAGTCTTTCTTTTGCTTACTGCAAATGAACTTTTACAGCTTACATGCCAGGGCATGTCTTGTGATTTGCAACGCATTTGATTACCTTTTTTCTATTATCTTCTTTTTCTGTTTGTTTTTCTTCTTCATACACTAAAAAGCATGTAACAGTAACGTGTGATAAAATGGTACTTGCTTGGATTACTGACATCCATCAGAATTGAGAAAATTATTGCTTAGATGTAAGACAAATATTGTTGGATAAACTAAAGATTGTTTTCACCTAAAAAATTTTGGATATATGAAATTTGATTTTAATTTAACATATGAATTGAATTTTTAAACATTGTGATAGATGTGAGCAGGATTTTTTCCCTCACCATAGGTCATTGTTTGATAGAAAGGATTTTTGATTGATAGAAGCAGGGAGAGATTGTCAGAGGAATAGGCAAACGAGAACTCCTCACCAAAATAAGTTTCATTTGCCTAGAAAAATAAGGTAAAGAAACAGAAATATTGTTCTGAAATATTCATTCTTTCACCACATCGTACATTGAAATCATTTGGGAAAAAAACAAACTCTCTGCCTTTGTTGAAAAAATCTTACTTACAAAATATTCCTGAGGTTTTGTCTCATTTTCATACGGCTGTGATTTTATTTATTAGAGGTGAAATTGAAATCTTAAATGTGTACATATATCCTGCTTCCAACCTTGAATGGCTTACTTTTCTCAAAGTTTTATTTATCTTTTTAAAGGAATGACAAAACATAAATTTTATCCATCAATGATAAATTAAAAAAAAAATCTTTTTACTCATAATACAGAAATGCCTGACTTTCATAAAAGTTAATTCAGGAAAATGATTTTCACAATCTTCGTCTTAAAAAACCCTTAACTAGTCCACAAAGCAATCTTTACAAGCAAACTAACAATTTATTTGTAAATATCTAAACAGCCTTGAAATAAACTTTCTTTCTCATTTAACAAATGTATGACGAATATTAATTCTCCTATACACTCTATAGACTTTCCATGCCTTCCCATGCTTTACGGCATTTTGAAACTTTTACTTACACAATTTTACATATATCTGTTATGTTTTTCATTCATCCTGCTCTAGATGTGATGTTGTATTTTTTCAGAACATTTTCAAAGTGTATGTTTGTTGCTCTGAATATGAAATAAGCACATTATATTATACGCTACCATTCTTACTCTGTCATGTTATGTAAACTAAGAAATTGTCATTTGGTAAACATTTGAATACACTCTTTTCTTATAATAAGATTTGCTCACCACATTTTTCCCCCTTTAATACAGTTGTAAGACCAAGAACATTAACAATGTTTAATTCAATTCTCATTCTTTGGACTTACACTGAATTTTGGCTTTTAAATAAGGATAATATTTTACATTATTTTTTTACAACATTTGTGATTTAGATATCAAAAGAATCTTCCTTTTGACACTGATGTCCCAAAGAATTATTTTCTTTTTACAAGGTTTAAACATTGCAACAAAAACACCAAGAAATTTTATTTTATATTTAGCTTGGCCATCAAAAGGAAGAAATGAAAAGAATGATGGATGAACAGATTCGTCTTGCTCGTGAAGAGGTGAGGCAAATATTTTATCTTCCCCTATTATCTCCCATGTTACAACAGAATTTTAAAATGTTTCCTCCAATTATCTCCCATGTTACAACGAATGAAAAAAATGCATTGTTTCATGAAATGTTCAGGTAGACATTTTCATTAACTTGCTGTCCAAGCTGAGAGTACAAAGTATTTCTATCTTATGTCATTTTTCTGTTTGATGGTTTGTCTACAAATTGACGTGGACAGCACATAAGGTTGACTCAGTGGATCATCATTCATTTTGATCAAAGGCTACTTTTGTCATGCCTTGGATTTGGATGGACTAGTCGATTCACAACAAACATTTCATCTAAGTACCCGGTCTGTCTCAGAGGAAAATGCAGGCATAAACGTCTCAAATTTATCAGAAAGTAATGAAGCTTATTTAACCCTGTCAATGATTCACATTTGCATGCAACATTTCACATTCATAATCATGTACATAAAGGAAGGACGACTGGTCTTCTTTTCTAACAAATACTCCATGCCACATTCACTCAATCAGCCAAAGCCTGTCAGGGTATAGGCAGGCCACAGACCAGAGACTTCCATTCACTTCCATCTTTTGAGATGCTTTCCAGCTGTTTCCAGGTGTGGCCATTCCTCTTCATGTCCCTTTATACACCTTTTCTCCATGTCTCTAGTGGCACACCCTTGAGGTGACAACCTTTTGGGTTCCACTGCAGGACCTGTCTGGTGGTACTGGCTGCATTTTCCCTTAAAGTAGGGCCTGTCCATCTCTCTTTTCTCCTTCCTAAGGTCACTCCCACTGTTTCCTGCTGGCAACATTCATTTCAAATCTTATCCTGCCATTTGATCTTCATGATTCTTCTTAAGCATCCAGTGAGAATGTTTGGAGCTTTGAGACCACACCTTTTGTTGATTTCCAGGTTTCTGAACCATGGAGTAGGGCAGCCTTTACATTTGAGTTGAAGATTTTAATTTTCTTTGCAAGGGAGATGCTATTTGTTTTCCAAACTTTCTGTATTGTTTAAAGGCCATTCTTGCTTTTCCAACACTTGCTGCTCATATCTGCGTCTGTACCACCATTTGGGTCTAGTACGCTTCCCAATTAAGTGAAAGCTTTGACTTCTTCCAATGGCGTGTTCCCTAAAATTAATATCCGGATCTTGTGATTTGTCTTTGATTAGTTGGCTTGCTTGTTGTTACATGCAGCAAGGAAATTGAGCGGGCTCCTGACTCCTCCCATGGTTCTTTCCTCAATCTTTAAATTTTCCCGAAAGTGCCTTGAGTTTCAATGGATTTGCCATGGTCATGGGTTATGGAGAAAGGAAAGGTGAGAACGCTTTTATTGTTTCCTTATCCCTTCTTATCTCACCGTTGCCAATACCTTTGAGATTTTGTCTTCGTGGCAAAGGATTATCAACTGATCCATATGTTCACTACTTACATTTGAAAGACCTTTTATGGTTTCATATGTCTCCACTTCATGCATTCAATTAAGCTAAGATGAATGTTCCTCTAAAACAAAAGCACATTAAAGAATATGTAAAACATCAGGTCAGATAATGTCAACTTTCTGAACTCATCAGTGGATCCCTCATCCTACCCCCCCTCTCTTCCTCCCATTTCCCATTTTAAAAACGGTAATCATTACTCTTACCTTTGCTCCCTAGCCATTATGGGATATAGGGGCACTACTGACGATCTGACAATCCTCTTCTGGTTTTCTCTGTTTTCAGCTAGTCTACTGGTCTTGGCGAGGGATTGTGCTGTCAATTCCTAGATGATGTCTCCCAGCACTTTTTATTTTTACCTGCCTCATTTTTCTATTGTTCCTTGCAGGACCATTTTCGCAAGGCCTATTGATCTTGTAGCATGACCCCATCATTTTAACTTCCTGGTCAGTACGATGGAGAGAAGGTCTACATGTGACCCAATGGCTGCCAAGATTAGCAGCCATAATCTGGTTTTGCCGAAATGCCCATTTTCTTTTTTTCCCACACACCTGACATTTATTCAGTCACCACTGTATAAGCATAATGGTACATTAAAATTATATTGATTGGAAATTTCAATAGCGTGTATTAGTTCTGAAGTTGTTAAATTTAGTTCAAAATCTTCACAAAGTGCACCCAACACCATCTATATATCTCACATGATATATTGCATCAGCACTGTATTTTACCATACTTAAGTAGCATATTGAAAAATCCAGAACTTGATCTAATTACCTTGCTCTTTTTTTGATTAGGAAGTTTCAAAAATGCGAGAGGAAGCACAAAAGAATGCAAGCAGTGAACAGATGAAGATGAAACAGATAAAGACCCAAATGGCCGACTTGGAAAAGCAGCTTGCAAAGGCAAGTATCAATTTTGTTTTCTAAGTGTATCAACTTTTGCACAAAAATCTATACGGTCATTGAATTTCTATGAATGTGGTTCGGACATTTGGTTACCAGAGATGGTTATGTGATAAAGACTTGGAATTTAATGCTGTCATGAGAAAAAAAAAAAAAAGAAAGAAAGAAAGAAATGAAAATTTAGTTTAAAATACTTTATTCTACAATATGCACTTTGATACTCATTTTTGTTTGACATTCAAGATAAAACAAACTAGTTTTAAAGGCCTCAAGGAAAAAATGTGATATTGCTTTAATGAACAGGCATTTGTGAGTACCAGAAATTAATCAGTTCTTCTGTTTCATGCCTCTTTATATCTCTACCTTTTGTCAACTCTAAGGACATGTAATGAAAAAAACATTAAAGGTTTTTTTTCACATTCTTTGAAATGTTACATTGTTTTTAGATGAAACTTTATTTTGAACATCCTTAGGAAAAGGAAAAGTCTAGTACCAGGACTCAAGACTCTGTCAGCTCCAAGACTTTGAAAGAGACAGAAGAAAAACTGAAGACGGAAGTGATAAGGTGAATATTCTGCTTGTTTGGTTCATACTTCCACTTCAATCTCACTTGACTTTTGACTGCTTTTAATCAAACCATGGAGGTCTGACATGTTTCCAGTCTCATTTCTGGTTGAAAACCAGCCTGAAAGAAATTGCCTTAACTTTGCTCCGTTTTACGTAGAATTCCAGAGAGGTTAGGTAAAAAATGTGTATTTTACCCTAATTGCTTCCTTCAACTCAAGTGTCAGATGAGTATCTAGCTATGGGCTGATATTGTTGCACTGAATGTGATTCATTTAACTGTATAATCTGTAGCGAGTGTGCCTAAGAGGGGGATAAATTATTGTAAAGTACTTTGGGACTGTTTTTGAATGGTGGAGAGTGCTATATAAATGTAATATTTATCTTTATCTGTTATTCTGAAGGTATGCTTAACTGCAAACATGTGATTACATGCATGAAACAATTAAACTTACATGCAATAGTTTAGAATAAACTTTGAAAATTAACTTGATAATGGAGCCTGTTCAATCAAAGAGCTATATCAAGCCTCTCTATATCTATTCCTTTATTTTCAGACTGCAAGGAGAACTGGAAAAAGTACACAGAATGTGGGAGAAAAAATTTGCAATCCTACAACAAAGGTTGCAACTTTTGTATTTCCAAATTCTTTCTATCATCTTTAGTTTTGTGTTGTTTATTTTCCTGCTTGTTTTTTGTTTGTAACATAGAGTGCCAATCCACTTCCTGTCATATTATAATACCCTACAAGGGGAGCAATGGGTTCTAGAGCTTTGACTTTTGCCAAGGAGCATAAAAGGCTCGGGATTGATTTCAAGCTTCTGCCATCATTTGAATTCTTAAATTCTGGGTTTTTAAAAAATACTTATCAAATGGCAGGTAGGATTTGTGTGTGTAATCCTGTCAGAGATGGCCGATAAGCCCAATAGGATTGTGAGCAAGTTGTGCATGAAAATGAGCCTTTGGCCGTTGGAAATTGATGAAGACTTTAGACCTTAGTTCCTCCTGTGTCATGGACACATCAGGCCGTCCAAAGCTTCCACTCTATCCTTTTCAGTGATAATGATTCAGCTTCTTCCCACTTTAGTCCCGTGTGTCTTTTACATCTCTCTCTAGCGTGCTTATCCATGTGGTCTTTGGGTGTCCACGTGACCTCCTGCTTTTAGTTCTCCACTTCAAGACCCTCCTTCGGAAACATTTCTCTTGCATCTGCTGAACATGACCAAACCACAGCAATCTTCTTTCTTGTATTGTTTCTCTCAAGTCAATCATCCCTGTTCTTTCCAATACCTCGGCATTTTTCATATGATCCCAATGTAATATGAAACACTTAGTATTAGACACAGGCAGAGTTCTTGGAGGCATTTAACCTCCATGCATTCTTTGCATATATTTGGCAAGTTTCAATATCATTGGAGGACAAATTGTACCACTGCTTTGTATATATTAATTTTTGTTCTTTGTTGAATTCTTTGTGATTTGATAACGTCATTAAGTTTACCAAAAGCTGTATATTCTTTTCCAATTGTGGAAGAGGAGACATAAAATCTGCTATCCAGCCAGAATTATTTCTACTTTTTATCTCTCCCTTTCATCTCTTCATCCACAACTCCTTCAGTCCAAGGCTTAGTTAATCAAGGAGGTCATCCGGCTAAAAAGTCTTAGGAAGAATCTATTATTATTATGCATAGTCTCCTATATTTAAATGATAAATGGGCCTAACAGAGGTGACCCCAAAATTGAGCCAAGGCGGCAAAAGTAGATAGATTAATTTTACAAATCTGTCTGTCTTGTCCTTAGCATTGTTCTTGTTTATTATTCATTATAACATAAGACTGAGAGAGGTTGAATTTTGTAAAAAAAAAAAAAATAGATAAATGAAGAAGAAAGAAGATAGAGAGCACTGGCATGAAAGAATGCCATAATCCGTCTGTCATGTCCTTAGCATTGTTCTTGTTTATTATTCATTATAACATAAGACTAAGAGAGGTTGAATTTTGTAAAAAAAACAAAAAAACAAATAAAGATGAAAGAGGATAGAGAGCAGTGGCATGAAAGAATGCCATATAAAAGAATAGCAAAAAGACATGGATGTTCAAACAATAATATTATTTCATACGTTGTTCTCTTTATCCTGCTAGCATGCATGCTTTGAAAGATGAGAGCTACCTCAGGCAAACACTTCAGAGACAGGCTGCTCAACTTCACCATGCAGCCGTCAGCTATTCTGTAAGTATCTTCAGTACTATAAAAAGAAAAGATTTGGAAAAAAGGGTTTACTTTCCATATCGAGTATATTGTATCGTCATAAGTCTGTTTCTTCTTGGGATTTTTAAATGGTTGAATTACATTAATTATATTCTACTTATACCCGATATGACTGATGAACAATTCTTTTATTCTATGAAGACCTATCTTCTCTAATTTCTTAAACCATCCTCTCCATGTTCTTTTCTTTTCAATGCTATTTTTCATAGATTAAAAGAACAAATTTGGAAAGAGAAGTAATAGTCACCATATAAAATCTTAAATTTATTAATTTATTTAAAGGGATTGGCTAAGGGAAGAGGAGAAGAAGGAGGAGGAAGAAGAAGAAGAAGAAGAAGAAGAAGAAGAAGAAGAAGAAGAAGATGAAGAAGAAGAAAAAGAAGAAGAAGAAGAAAGAAGAGGAGGAGGAGGTGGAAAAGGAGACAGCAGCAACAATAGCAACCCCTTGTAACATCCTCTTTCCCCTCCCTCCTCCTCCTCCCTCCCCTCCTTCTCCCTGTTGTCTTGTAAGTGCCAGGCCTAGATGCAGAAATCGGCGCTCATGAGCTTCCAATTCCCCGTCTTTCTGCTGTTCTCAGCAAGTCCTTTAACTCTTTTTTCCCCCTCACCGTCTAATGGTCAAATCTGTGTGAGTCTTTGACGCCCCCTGCGGTCCTTCTTCCCATCAATCCTTTCTGTCTGCTTCTTTCTTTCCACGTCATCCTGTTTGTATGTATGTCAAAGAAATGACATTTGCCACTTCCTAGTTAAGTTGTCTCTAACGATTCCCTTTTTTGTCCCAGATCTTCTCAGTACTTCCCCGTCCTTTACTTTCTCTTTCCATGATATTAAACTCAATATTTTGCGTAAGAACAACACCTCTGCTGCCTCTATTCTGTTCCTTAATTTCCCTTGGTTGTCATGGTTTCGCATCCATATATCTGGGTGTTTTTGGTGGGGTTTCTAGGGTTTTTTTTGTTTTTTTTTTGGTTTTTTTTTGTAAGAGAGCTTTGCTTTTATATAGCGCTAAATCCACTTTAATGTGCTCAAAGCGCTATACCAGTGCTGCCCGACAGGCCTTTGCCAACCAAATATCTTCTCAACTCCATGTGGGGTACTCAGAGACGTAGCATATTTTGATATTTTGTACAGATGCACTTGCTCTAAATAAAAATGCTGAGGGCATAATAACAAGATTTGAAATGAAATGTTACAGAACCATCTTAAAAATACCGTGGATATTAAAAAGAACAAATAATTCCATTCTAGAAGAACTTGGAGTAGAAAGAGAATGGCTA
>JAOWAY010022026.1:0-12349 GCA_028565895.1 Goniobranchus geometricus
CAGCACATAAACATGTCAAAATAGCACCGTCGCTGATATGACCTACGCTGTTGAAAAGTGACGTTAAACCCACAAAGAAACTAACTAACTAACTAACTATTAAGCGCTCAAAATATCACAACAATCTCAAAGCACATAAGCGTCTTAGATTTGAACCCGCGACCTCCCGATTCCGCGGCAGACGCTCTACTACAAGACCAACGGGCCGGTTTGTGACGTCATCTTGATCGTCTCTCTTCACCTTTCGGTGTCTGAGTTGGAGTTGTGAGTTAAGTATTCCTGATGGTCCATCCCCAAGTTTCCCGATCGTGATACGATTTTCTGTCTTCTAAGAGGCTATGGTAAGGTCTCTCTTTCGAAGGGCTTCTGTTATCAGTATTAATTCTTCCATTTATTATGTGGCTTGGTTCTTGGTTTCAGCATTACTTTTACTCCCTTGATGTGTTGCATTAAAAAAAACAACAACCCAAAACAACTGCTTCAGCGATTCTTTTTTCATTCATTCTTTGCGGACATTATGCTATTTGACCGAGCTATCTAAGCAGTCGTATTATCTTGTAATGTAAACTTTTCGACGCCTGTTACGTTTGCTTTACTATTGTCGTATTTCTGATTTTGTCTCGTTTTATTTTGCTTACCGCCCGTCATAAATATGTCATTTCTTCAACTTCCTGTACTCAACTGTTATCTAATCTTTACGGTCCAAGTTTCAGTCGGGCAGAGTAGAGTGGAGCTTGCCATGCCACTTGACCGGCTCCTTGAATGACCTCCGGAATATGTGCGAACTTCTTTACATGATATAAGTTTACGGATAAGATTGGCGAGTATGGAAGCCTCTGCGACCGCAGCTTAACTGACCCAGACTGCCTGACAGACAGTGACTTATCACCTACGATAAGTGGGCCTCGTCAGAGACTAGCTGAAAATACATTCACTGTGAAGAAAATCATCAAACATACACCGAGCAACAAAAGAAACGCAAGTCATTTGGTCAGTTAAGCTATGTGATCTTAGGAGTCAAATATAAGGTTACTGAGTATTAGTACCGATCCCATGGTCTAGTGGTAGAACGTCCGCCTCGGAAGTGGGAGGTCGTGGGTTCGATCTGCGGCCGAATCATACTTAAGACTTTAAAATTGGCATTTTAGTAACTGTCTCGCTTGGCTCTCAGTATTATAAGAACAGTGCTAAGACTGGTCCACCCGGTGTCAGTATACGGTGACAGGGTGAGTCATTCGAGTTGTGTCATACCTTGTGGCTCATGTGTGGCAGCACAGAAACATGTCTAAATAGCACCGTCTCTGATATAACCTATGATGTTGAAAAGTGACGTTAAACCCACAAAGTAACTAACTAAAAAAAAAATTGGCCAGTTAAGCTATGTGATCTTAAGAGTCAAAAATAAGGTCACTGGGTACACCCGGTGAATGGCCTTTACATTGGAAGATCTCTAATGTGTCACCCATGAAAAAAACAACAACAAAATCCCCGCTTATTTTGAACTCACGAATGTCGTCGATGAATATTTTATTCATTTATTCCTGCGTTAAAAAGAAATTAATGAAGTGAGTGAGTATTTTCATCGTGAATAGTAATTCTAGTCAGTCAGTAAGCATGTAAATTGAGACTGCGTTACGACTTGGTTAATTACGCGGTCAAATGAGTCATGCCACGTCTCAGTGCAACCGATCGAGAGAGGATCATTGAATGTCGGCAAGCCGGAGACAGCCTCGCCATGGTCGCCAACCATCTTGGGGTGGCTGTTTCGGCAACAGCCCGTCTTTCGAGACATTTCCAGGCCAATGGCAACACGTAAGACAGCCCGTGGACCGGAACATCTCGTTTGACGTCAGCAAATTAAGATCGCCACATCCTGCTGCAGCATCGCTTCCGTTCAACGGCTGAAACTGCCAGGATGAATGTTGGGGGGCCATCACAGGCCAATTCAGGCCAAACTGTGCGCCGTCGTCTGCGGCATAGAGACAGATGCTGTCGCTCAGCGATGAGGCAGATATTAACAGCAAGGCATTGTCAACAACGAGCTCTTCGAGTGTAGCATCACCAGAGCTGGACCTGGAGACAATGGAGAATCGTTTTCCACTCCGATGAGGGTCGCTTTTGCATCAGCCATGCAGATGGTCGAATTCGTACATGGAGGTAAACTGGAGAACGGTACGATGACCAGAATGTCCAGGAGAACCCGGCATTCTGATCCGGGGGGAGGGGGGGGGTACGATTGGGCTGCCAATCTTGTACGCCAAGTCTTCTTTCAGAACATTGATGCTGGGGACGGTGCCAATGCCCAAAGCCAATTAAACCAGGCGCTGACACCGATGATCATTCCCTTTCTGCAACATCTTCAACATGTGTTTCAGCACGACAATGCTCGCCCGCACTCTGCTAGAGCACCCGCCATCTTTTTGCAACACTAGAACATCACGGTTCTGATATAGCAGTCTCAGAGCCCAGATTTAATCCCAATTGAACATTTCTGGGATTACCGGCAGAGACAGCTGAATACCATAAATCCAAGACCAGCAACTGCTTATCACTTGGAATAGGCCATTCTTCAGGTGTGGCAAAATGTCCACAGTCAATAGACATTCATTTCGTGCCTGACAGATGCAGGGCTGTATAGTCAATGCCCAAGGTGGAAACAAAAATTGAACACTGATTAACCTCGTGCAGAATCCGAGATTTTGAGACCCACATAAAATTTAATCTTCTCATTAGTTTTTATGTTGAGCTCCTCCAATTTGTCCCAAATTCATCGAAATATTGCTACCTATTGCCGTTTTATAAATAAAAACAATAACCGTGTCAGTTAGTTAGTTACTTTATGGGTTTAACGTCACTTTTCAACAGCGTAGGTCATATCAGCGACGGTGCTATTTAGACATGTTTATGTGCTGCCACACATGAGCCACAAGGTATAGCACAACTCGAATGACTCACCCAGTCACAGTATACTGACACCGGTCCGACCAGCCTTAGTACTGTTTCCATGATGATGAGCGCCTAGTGAGACAGTTGCTAAAATGCTAATTTTTAAAGTCTTAGGTAAGACTCGGCCGGGGATCGAACCCGCGACCTCCCGCTTCCGAGGCGGATGCTCTAACCACTCGGCCATCGGATCAGTCATTCATCAAGTACCAGGTATGAGGCAGACATTGGCGACCATGACACGCCATTCACTTCTCTGTTCAACAATCTCAAGAAGTTCATGCTTTTGTTTTTCTGCTTTTTATATGTCATCAAGTGATTTAAGCTCTCTAAATGTGTCACTCTCTGCCCGCCCCTGCTTCTTTTCCCCTAAATTTTTCCAGTCAGGGCTGGATGTTCAAGTTTCTTATGTTGATTTATATGACTTTAAAACTTAAGTTGTCTTTGTCTGATTATTTCCAGCAAGATCTTTCTACTCTTGCTTCATCAAGTACTGCACTGTTTGTGTTTTCTTTCCATGAGATTCTTAGCATCCTCCTCAGAAACCACATTTCCAGCTTTTTCTACTGTCTCTTGAAATATTCCAGCATTAACACCCATATAACAATACTGACCAGACATAAGCTTTTAATACCCTTACCCTTACCTAAAGAAAGTCATGAGAAACTTAAAATTTTATAAACAAACATGATTCCATTATTAAAAATGCAGACAAATAAAGATGAATGAAAGAAAACAATTTTCCAAGTGACCCTTGTGGGAATCAATTTGTTATTCTATCTCACCTCATTTTTGAACAATCAGTTGTCCACTTGAAATACACTGAATGAATGCTGTTATCACTATCTACAAAAGTATACAGAGACTTTTCAGCCATTCTTAACATGCCCACAGGCAAGTAGTGTTATTGATAAACCTTGGTAAAATGTGTTCTCTTCCTTGAATGAATCAGATTCTAGTAATCCTTGATTATATCTTAAAAACCCAAGGTTCACTCACTTACCATATACAAACTGAAAATTATAGTAATAATTTTGAAGGCATTATTTATCAAAATAAAAAAGTTGAACGTGTAGGACTATTCAACATCAAAGTTGATCGGTCCAAAGCATTATCTACAAACTTTCACAAGTATACCGTAACAAATAAAATCTGCAAGCTTGATGTCAAGTTTCAAGCCAGTTAAAGAGTTGTTTGTTGCTTTGTTTTCTTCAATTATATATTGTCGTATGGGTATAATCCCAAATTCACGTTTCTGCTGAGATGCAGGGCATACCTTCAACATCGTAAACCTCTAAATTCTTAATAGTTTCGCAGGTGTTAATTCGGTTACCTGGTCTGCAATTGTAGTGGCAAGCTTCGTCAAATTAGTACCATTCTCTGAAATTTTCTTTGCTGCGTTGATGACGTCCATGGTGCTCTTGAGGGGACCTCGTCCTCTGGAATAAAATGAGGACGGTGAAGAATTGACAGATATGAAAAAAAAAAAAGACAACTTCTTTATTCAATGCTGGATATGATCAGCCCATTTTCTTTTCTTGAACTGATCCAGCTATCACCAACATCTAAGTTTTTTTTGTACATAATTGCACATGTTCTTTTGCATTATCTGTTCATATGTTGATTTATTTCAAATGCTTATATGCTATTATTGTATGGTCTTTAAAACTTCTAAACAAATTCATCTCTTTAGTAAGTGTTTTAATTTTGACCAAGGAAATAAAAACATAAAACTTCATTCAGCTGTTCTCTTATCATTTTTTGAAAAATTAAATCTCGAAGAAAATAAAAATCAATGCAAATTTAACAAATGAAAAACATATTAATTCTCATATTCCTCTCCATCCATTATCAAAACAAATCATAAAACTGCTCTTCAGAGAGAAATCATACACAATTTTCCCATGTTGACATTAAAGTAGATAAATATTTACCGTGTAAAATCTGTCATTTCCATCATTATCATACACATCTGCTTGGCCATTACAATAATATCATTTCCACTGTCATCCCATTTGGCAACCTCCATATCCAGTTTAGCTTTCTCCATCCTGAACTGCTCAACCTGTTTCATAATGACTTCCCTCTCCTCCTCAGGTAACTGACGCATCATGGCGCGATCACTCTTGCCAGAATAGTCTTCGTAGTCATTCACACTCGCTAATAAAGTAAAAGAAACAAAAATGCTTATAAATAGGAGAAACAAACACAGAAAAGGTGTCATCCTGGTTAAAAAGATGATCTTTGTTTATTGAAAAAAAATTGAAATTCCTTTTTAGAGCGACATTTGCTTCAATGATTTGTTACAATGACTTACATTTAAGTCTTAACACTATAAGAGGGAAAAAGGCAAGTATCCTGAGAATAACAACTGCAAACTTTAAAAATGAAGAGATCACACACAAGCAGATTGGAAAAAAAAACAAAGCAAGTTCTCCGTCCCAAAGAGAATTGTTCAGAATGCTTACCAATTGACAAGTTTCTATTTGCTAAACTCATGCTAAAAAAAAAGGATCAAATCGAAAATCAGCAAAATCTGATCGTTAACACTACTGGCAGTGAACAGGCTTGGACCAGGATCTGAACAAGCCGCTAGCAATCCAATATCATTTTGAGGTTATTTGCATGAAGCTATTTCTGTGTGTGTAAATGCATAGAGTGTCTATGGAGAAGGGTATATTATTTCTCAGTTTTTCAGTTTTTCAATCTTAGTAAAAGTTAAAAGCTTCCATGAATAAATCATCCATTACATTCAATGAAGCAAAGAAACTTCTATGTATCTTCAGAAAACTATTACAAATGGTGATAATTAGTTCAACATGTATTGGATAACTGCAAGAGCTGAGCCAGAAAAGGCTTAAAAGTAGACAACTTGGCCAGAAAAGCCATAATAATCCTTGGTTTTCATTCACAATGTCTGCCTATAGAAAAATCTAAATTCCCCTCCAATTTTGGCAAATACAAACAACTATAAGGATCAGAAAATGAGCATCTATAATGGGGCAAATGGGTGACATGTATGAAGATATCTCAAAGAATGCACGTATTTGATGTGATCTCTTTTAGAGGCAGCTCTTGGCAAGTGTATGTGATTTTGTGTGCATGTGCAATATCAAGCAAAGACAATGACAGAGAGGGGTGTGGCTCAATCTGTTTGAAGACAAAGGCCCCTTGCACAGGTAGCCATAGATAGAACCTAATGCAGATGATTGAGCAATTGATGGCCAATTCCTTTCTTCTTTTTCTTCTTCTTTTTGATGTGGAGCCCTCCAACCGGAGGATCATCCTACATTTAACATCTTTCGAAATACATAATGTGTGTTGCGACAATCAATGCAAATTGCAGATATACTGTTGTATTGGTCTACAGGCCGATACGAGTTTCTTGAAGATTTCAGGGTTTTCGGTTTCGGCAGCTTTTGGTGAAAGGTTGTTCCATGAACGCGTTGCCAAAGGAAAGAATGAGTGTTGGTATGTGTTTGTTCTAGCATGTGGAATTGTCAGTCTGTCTGTTCGTTTTATGTGGTCGGGGAAGCTGACGTCAATTAGTTGATGGTGTTTTGAGACCAGGTTTTATTTAGAAGACATGATGCATTCGTGTGAGATGAGATATTGCTGCATATTCAGCATGCAGCTCTTCTTTGCACCTTTTCCAAAGAGTCTATGTGCTTTCGGTGATGTGGGTGCCACATGACACTTGCTTATTCAAGGATGGGTCACACTAAGGCTTTGAGGTTATTTGCATGAAGCTGTTTCTGTGTGTGTAAATGCATCAAATGTCTAAGGAGGAAGGACATCTTCACTTGGCTTCCATTCTTCTAAAGCCTAGTTCTGACAGTCAGGTTGTTGAATTTTCGCCAACTAACTGAACATATAAAGGTCTGGAGTAACATAACAAAGTTGAAGATGCTAAATGGCTGAGGGACAAAAGTACTCCAGATTTACAACCCACATGAATCTAATAAATTGTGTGACTAGAAGGCCATGAAGAAAAATTGTGTGACTAGAAGGCCATGAAGAAGAGACATCTAACACTTATATGAAGAAAAAAAGAGAAAGAAGAGGAATCGGAGGACAAAATACCAGATCTTGTATAAACTACATTTGACTGAAAGAAGCAACACACAAGCAACACACAAATAACTTACATTGGGCATAGCCATACTCATCTTCATAGTCTTCACTGTCAGATTCATCATAATCCATCTGAAATGGGAAAACCATTTAAACAGATAAAAGAAATACATTCAATTCACTTGTTTAAAAAAAAGAAGTCATGTTGTATCTATTAAAAGGTACAGCTTAAGTTGTGTGAGGCGGCAAAAGGTGGCTGCGATACAAAAAATTGTCAAAGATAGCTTTTGGAAGATCTCAGCAATAATTTCACATTTTTCAGTAATAGTGCATGAATATAAATGACTATCAGGCCTAGATTTTCTGACCATCAAAACAATAAGTCATCACTACAAGTTTGACTGCATGATACACCTTAAATCCATAATTCCCTTTACATTTCAAACATTTCGTAATCTGACATCTCAAATGCATAAACGTAGATGAAAAGTAATCATGTGCTGCTCAGTAAAATACAGAGATGAAAACCATTTACACCTGAAAAAGGCCTCTGACTTTATAATAAAGACTGAAAATCTTACTTACTGCATTTTACCTAATTTTAGATTTAATTCATGTATCACTACATTGTAATATGAAAATTAAAAAAAGATTTGATCCAAACTTCAAAAGCTTTGTTTGAATTTGTATGCCAGTAAGCACAATTCCTTGAGGAAGAATGAAAACGAAGAACAAAAGTAGTAAAAGCATTGTGCACATATTGTTAAAGGGAATATCATTTAGATTATGTATGAAATTTCTTAATCGCTTACATAAGCCTAACAGTTCAGACTATTCCTTTTTTTCTTTCACTCTGGACCCTTATTTGGAGAAAATATTCAATACACACCCCACTCATGAGTACAGCTTGTCTGATATCTCGAACTCCATCATAAACCAATCTGGAAGCCTCAATGAACTCATTTTCATCTACATCTCTTGTGGGATTAGAATTGAGGGCATCTACCGCTGTTTCCACTTTCTCAGCAAAATTTGGCATAACTTAAAGAAAAAGGGAAGGAAGGAAAAAGGGGGAGGAGGGGAGTGGAAATACACAAGAAAAAAATTAACATGACTATCAACAATACATCTCATGCTCAATAACATGAAATACAAATAGAAGATAGTATGATGGAGTTAAGAAATAAATCCACCACATCGGCTTATGCAACACATAATCTTTCCAAGTTGCTGCTATTGCGATTCTTTTTACAAAAGCCAAGGGATTTACTGGCAATTCAGCAAGTTCTTAAAACCATTGGGTCTTCACAATAGAGAATGTTTTCCCCAAAACCCTATTCACTTCAATAAAATTGACACAGTACTTATCCAACATGGACCTAGTTGAAGAATATATATAATTGATAAAGAGCTAATACATTGGCATTAAATTTGTAAAAAATATACAATTAATTGTAGAGTAGACAAACATGTACTTTCATGAAAATGTTAATTGAGTACAGGGCTTAATCCAGGACCTCTACTTTTTCTGTCCGACAAAATACCTTGAGCGGGAAGATCAATCAATACAACTGAGAGAGGTCATGACAGGTTTTCTGTTTCAGGCAACTAATTTTATTATTAGACATTTTCGTTACTAATAAAAAGGCATCACTTCATACTTTGATCTCGAAGCATCACAACAGCCTCCATGACACGTTCTGTATATTGTCCTGGTTCGTAAATGTCCATTTCTGCAGCAACAACGTTGCACACACGTGATGATCGACCGCGAATGGCACCAGCTGTGCGATCCAGTGTATCAGCATCACTTTCTTGAAGGGCAATCACACATTTGTTGACATCTTCAAGGATGTGATTTTCTGAAAGACATGCAAAAAAAATTCAGACTTCAGTCAAAATATTTGAGAACAATGGTAATGAATATTACAATTTTAAAACAAAACGTAAAAAAAAAAGAAAAAAGAAAAGAGTCAGTGATGCTTCACATTGACTTTGAGAGCGATCTTTTTCAGATGTATACCAAAATCCAGTCGTTCATGAAATAAAATTTCTCAAAAAAAAAAACAAGTGGAAGGTGTAGTGGTTTTGGTATCTTACAAACGCTCAGGATGACTGCGTATGAAACTTGATTTTAATTTTGATTTCCCTTTGTGGAATTTGCTTTTATTATCAATGTCAAAGAGGGAGAGGGGATTTTTGCCCCCTAAGCTTCTATTATTTAACAAAAGACCTAGAGATCTACAACTATTATTAGGATGGATCTCTAGATCAAGATTCAAGACATAGATCTAGAATGTAAATAAAATTATATAACATCTAGACGCTAGATTTAGATAAAGGCCCATACTCTTGTTTCTTTCTATTTATTGACAAATGAATACTTTCCTGATCACCCACTATCACTTTTATGGTCCATTTTACTTCCCCTTCCGATGGTTTCATTATTAATTTTTTATTTTCATTTTACTCATATTTTTTTTTATAACAACTTAAGACTTTCCCACTCAACTACTATCTTTCTATTAGATATCCAAAAAGGTATGAACAGGCCAATTAAGAATTCTAGGTTAACATCTAGATCTATCATGCCAGTCTATTTATTTACAGTGATATACAGTCGTGGCTTTGCAAGCAATTAAGAGAGGTCTTTTTTCCTACAGGTTTTCTTCTATGAAGCAATTCTATGAGCTGTTGTATTAAAACAAAACGGAACAAGATTATCATTATGGAAATTAATTCATGCTGTGATTTATCTCTTTCAAATTTCAAACCACATAATACTACTGAACAAAAAAATGCTCTTGAACATCATAAAACTAAGGAAATGTTTGCTCCAGATAATACCACTTCCCATATCATTTGATAGCAACTTGAAACAGAAAATATATACAGGATGTTTCAAAAAGAACATGCCAAAACCATTACACACTCATTAAGGTCCATAACATAGAAATAGTCTGAATCAATGATTATTTGATAGAGCAACTACCTAAGTTTGATTTGATGTCAATTTCACGCCGTGGACAGTAATCCTGCTGGTGCCATGAACTGTGGGAGCATCTCCGGTATCAGACTTAGAGAATGAAAACTTACCTCAACGACGGATAAGTAGGAAAGGTACTGCCAGATTCCGATCCTCACTGTGTGCAATTTTTTTCTTGTGGGGGAAGGTTAAAAACAAAGTTTATGTTCGAACGCTTCTAACAAATATTGATATGGAAGATTGACGAACAGCTGCAATCAACATTCTAGACTTTGAATTGAGGTAGAACATTTGGGGAAAATTCTAAAATCCACTTCATGTTGCTCTTGCTGCAGTTGGAGGCCACATTGAATACATGTAAACCACGGAATAAGACTTGAAGGCATGGGCAACATGTGTGTCCAAGCAAGAATTTTCTACTGTTTTTCTTCTTTGACATATCACGTGACGATTTTGGCGGATTCTTTTTTAAACACACTGAATATGTAAAATCAAGCCTTACCAGACACTGCCAAAAAGTCATGAATGGTGGTGATGTCATCAACAGCATCTGTCAAGAGCCTGACCTGCTTTTCCCAAGCATCTTTGAACACATCCATGTTTTCCTGGGCAGCTTTAGATCTTGGCCGGGCAGCTAACACACGGGCAGCATTAATCACCTTTGAGACCATGTCAAGGGTATTTGTTAATAACATGTCTTACAAACATACATGTGTGTGTACCATTCATTGGTTTGTCACATGGGTGCTTGCTAACTAATCCCAAGAAAAGAGATTTGACTCAATTACATGACTATTTTTGAGAATGTCCAGAATTCCTTTCACATAAGATGCAATTATCTGAACTTTGAAGAAACCCTGAATGTTCTCTTTACTAATTAATCTGAAATCTAATTTAAACTATGAACTTTGAACATTAGCATGTGCACTGACAGTATTATATAAGAAAGAAGAAGGAATTAATTACGCAAAAAATTTCTTATGATGTAATGCCACAAAGGAGGTTAAAATGTTGAATGGAAAATTTTTTAGTTCACTTCAAATACCCATTTGGCAGCATGCACCTGATGCTTTATAATTGAAAAAGTGTTCTGTAAGTATATCTAAATATTATTATACCATATGTCATAGAAAAAAATTCAATCAGTATTTCCTTTTGACATAGACAGGGTGTTCTAAAGTGACAGATAAAGATATTCAAAAAGTCTTTTAAACATTGATCCCATAAATATGAGAAAAATAAATCACAGTCTAATGATATCAAAGAAATGCCTTACTTGTGAACATAAATTATCGATTTCTGCTGCTGCCATTCTGACCAGTTTTACTCCATCTTCATTGTTTGACATTGAGCAGGCAAGATTAGCAACCTGATAAGAAGCAAATAAACAAGCACATACAATTTTCTATGATCTGTAAAAGGATGATTATCATATAAGCTGTATTGGACAAGAATACTTTACCATACTATTTATTGAGCCACCTGAGCTCTCAAGTCACATCTTCTTTAGAACGTTTTAAAAAGTCAATTATTTAGCATAATCAGTCTCCATAATGTCAAATGGAAACCTATGGGATGGACCAATTGTACATCTCATATATTACATAACATAAAATCAACCTGTGTAAAAAAAATTACAAAGACAAAATTGAAAAAAGTTTTAAATCAAATGACATGTCAGCTGTGTGGAAGGGAATGAAGCAAGTTACGGGGTACGATTGCATGAAAAAGAAAGTGAATGTTGTGAACGAAAGTGAATTTGTTAACAAACTTAATCAATTCTATTGTCGTTTTGACTCATATGACTTCTCTAAGGAACACCAAAAAATAAGAGAGAATTTTGATAACAACTGCAATACGACTTGTAATATATGCTTTAATGAGAATTCTGTTGTAAAACAATTTAAATCTGTTAAGGAAAGAAAAGCATCTGGCCCAGACAATATTGGAGGAAAAATAGTGAAAACTTGTGCTGAACAACTAGCGGCAATTTTCACATACATTTTTAACCAATCTTTAACATCCCACTATATACCATCGACGTGGAAATTTTCTAAAATTCTACCTGTTCCCAAAAAAACTAAAATATCAGAAATGAACGACCTTCGACCAGTGGCCTTAACTTCCATTGTCTTCAAATGTTTTGAAAAACTTGTTTTAAAAGAGCTCATGAAGGAGGTCAAAGAAGATCTTGACAATTTACAATTTGCTTACAAAGAAAATAGAAACACAGAAGATGCTTTACTCTTTTTATTGCATAACACCTATGGTCATTTAGACATTGGAAAGACCTTTGTGCGTGTGCTGTTTGTCGATTTTTCATCGGCGTTTAACACCATTCAGCCA
>JAOWAY010022137.1:0-12347 GCA_028565895.1 Goniobranchus geometricus
GTGAGATAGCTGTTACACAGACAATTGTTAATGAATTGACGACCTGAAAGTCAATGTGCAGAGAACAATAGCTTTGACATCAACTGAAATGTGCAGGAATGTTATTTGACATTTCGAGCTCAGACTGATTCATGGACTGTTTAGAAATGGTGGACATTTCGTGCAAGTCCTTTAAGACAATGTGAGAATAGAAACAAAGACTTGTCATTCACGTACAGTGAATAATTCAACCTTGTTTTAAAAAAAAAAACAAGACAAGTGTTTATCCATGATTAATGCTATTGACTTTAAGCATAATGTGCTTTTGATGGGCTGCTCACATAAACTGATTTGAAACTGTGCCTTTGCCAGTGGCCAATCTCTTCACATAATCATCCCACAAAATGGAATGTTGCTTACATCAATAATAATCTATATGACTGTGAGTATATACACATCCCTACAATGAACACTTTTTCACACTGAACTCACGACCCAGCTATGCATGCTTAAGTCGAATCTTTAACGAAATCCTGACAAGCGATGAATAAATTTGGTGCTGACGCCCTAAGTCACTGAAGAATGTGTGAATGAAAGGCGTAGATTCTGGACTGTCACTTTCATGAACTTCACTAGCAGCCTACAGCAGAGAAAATGGGTAAATGGGGCCAATGCAGAACTACAACAATGCTTCATTCACTTTCGAATGACGACGCATGAATAAACTCATCAAATCCAAGCTTCTCATCATTACAGTATTACAGAGAGATTATGTTTCATGCGATATGATCATTTTGCTTTAATTGACTGAGGGATCAGAGACACTACAGGTCTATTCCATCAAAAATTTGCCGATTGCTTTCAAAGGCATGACAAAGGATGGACCTAAATGGGAAAGAGAGGGGAATTTGAGGGTAGAGAGGTACGCATGACGTTAGAGAAAGTAGGCTGCTGAGGCAGCTATATGAAAGTTCAGGAGTCATGGCACAGGATCTTTCCAACAACTGAAATTTATCGATGTCTCGCAGACAATACGGCATAAGTTACAAATATTGTAAGTAGGGCTTCTACATCTACCCTATACCAAACAAAATCATATTTAAGTCAAAATACACAATAAAATTCAAAATATGTAAGGTGAGCATTAGAACAGGGACATCAGGGTAAAAACCATCTTAAGAAAGGAGTAAAAATATAATTTTAAAAAATAGGAAATCTCTGACCACGGAAGTTAGTAAAATCTGCTAAATTCAGCGGATCCTCTGAAAACTATGACCCCTGAAATTTAAACAACAAAACTCAGTAGACTTTAGGAATAGTAGCATGGCCACTTTGTTCCATCCCATCTCTGAAGTTTGATGATCAGGAAAATAATAAGTAGCCAAATTCTTGACTTCAGGCAAGAGCATGCTTAAGGGTCTTCCCACTGAGATTGCACTTGTAAGACCTGTATTTAAAAATTGCCTTGGCTATGGGAAAGTCAAGGCTTAAATAAGGCTGGAAATGTCAGTAGTTTAAAAATCCCAAACCTGAAACCATCAACAAAAAAATCTTAGCAGCATTTTTCAAGTTCTACCTGTTGTAATTCTTCCTTTTCTTCAAAACGTGTCACAGATGTCAGGACATCCTGCAGACAGGTGGGAAAAGCAAACAGTGTCATTACCTTCAGAGGGTGAAAATGAGGAAATCTGGTAGAAAACTCATGAAACAAGGCTGAGTTTGCCTGGAAAATAGAACAAAAATATTCATTAAAAATTCTTGGCTGAATGAAAACACAAAATCATGTCTTTGAAAATAATAAAGACATATTTACACAGCATTTGCTCATAAAGACAAATTCTGGATTCAATTTGAAGGTTGGGTCAGCTTTTCAGTAATTATGTTTTATGATTTTTTTCAGTACCCATGGAGTGTTTAGTACTATCAATAAATGATAATTAACAATGAGGTTCAACATGAAGTTTTGTATGCAAAAGGACCACGAGAGATGAAATTCTTTGATAATTAGATCTGAAAAGTTGTATGTCTAATACCTCAGTCATACCAGGTACGGTATTGAAGTGAAATATCTCAATAAAAGTCTTCCCAAAAAGCAATCAGGCGCTGACACATTCTGTATAAAAGTCTAGCCAAAATCTTCTTTGTGATTTTTCTGATCTTAACTTCTTCTTAAAAATTTTGGAATACAATTCTTCATAATCATTTATTCATTCAAGGTGTTTGGCTTTTGACTTAGGTTTAAGCCATTATAACTTGTATGCCATTCAGAGACTGAAGAAATGTTCCTCATCTTAACAACATGGATCATTTGCACAATGTATGAGCATGTGCATGAAAAAAGCTGCAATTTGTAATAAGCTCGAATGGAAAAATGACTATGTCCGCTGCCGAGTCAAGGTCAAAATTCAGGTCCATATCAATTCGCAAATTTTGCAAATTTGAATGAAATTCTAACAAACAGAAATATCAGCTTTTCAACAAGATTGAGACCAACACTATATCTGGTCAACCTTTCCTAAACAGATGAGAAATAAAGACTCTGACAGCTAATGTCAAAACACGAATTGAAGCATTTCAAATGTAGCTATAACAGAAAATCACAAAAACATTGTGGAAAGAGAAGAAAACTAATCAAGAAATTCAAGAGGTGCTCAATTTGACCCAGAAAAAACTGTTAACAACTATCACAGTAAATGGGAAAAATGGCAAAGGATGAAAAAGGAAAAGTTGGCGACAAAATATTGATGAAGACATATCGATGAAGATAAATGAGAGCAGTGTAACTGCCCTAGACAGGTGAAGATGGAAAGTCATGGCATCCAGGCTCTGGAAAAAGAAAGAACCACGATTACATCCATTAGCTGACAAGTTGCTCAAGCTGTTCACATCACCAATCTAAGATCATGGCAACTCTAACGATGACCACAATTTAAAACTGAAATAATGTGCCATGCAAGCCTTATGATATGAAAAGGGTTAAAAGTTCCCCAAAGGCAATGTAATCCTTTCGGGCTTTAAACACTGACACAGTCTGTTGCAAAAATGCATCATTGATAAATGAAGAAATGCAACCTTAAAACCTTGCAACTCTTTTTAGGTGTTGGAGAGTAAGGCTTATCAACTGTCCTGGAGGGGCTGACAGTAGATCCAATTTTATGAGTTCATTCATCAAAACTTACAGCCGTATTTGCAGAAGGTGACAATACGTAGCGGTTAGTTAGACACATTGGGTAGATGAGCATGGCAAAGCCCCAGTACACCATCTGACAAACGAGTTGGTAGATCTGATGAAATAATACGTGAAATACATCATAATTTATAATGTGACACATGTCACAGAAACAATGTTTATAAAACATGCAATAAACAGAAATGTTGAAATGTATCACACATTACAGTAGAAATACCGGCAATATGCCTTTCACACCGTGAAACAAAAATATGTAAGTATACCTTGATTTTGTCAAATCTTAAAATCTCAAAGTTCACAACATTGATCATTCAATCAAAGAATTAAATTTTGGTCTTCACATTTTTGACATGACCTCGTCCTATTTTTCTCATGCTGCTCATTCCAACCCGACCCAGGCTCATCATGTCACATTCCCAGAGCCAGAAGTCTACAAGGAGAGTGTCAGTGTTAGGCCGCCATGGGGCCACCAACATGAAGGGACCTGCACTGTTGCCGCGTCAATTTGTTGGTGTTCAGTAATGTCTTCTCTGACAACCCCCACAAAGCCTCCTACTAACAACACTATAAGCTTAGTTATGAACCCAGACAGAGTGAGACACCCACCTAGGATAGGTGAGTTAAGTTGAGGGAATGTGATGCAATTGATCCTTTTAAAAATTATTATTATTATTGTTAGGATGGTGATTATCACAACGCCCTCCAAAGACATGCTAAAACATAGAAGTGCGTGGGGAAACTGAAACTGAGGTCACCAAGAGGCCAGAGCAACAATGGCCATCAAATGGGAGGCAATTTTCTTTATTGCATGACGGATAATAGAGATGATAATCACACAACTACAGTCAAATCTGACTTAATGATCACTCTTCATCGTCCCCCTTGGTTTTTTCCTATATTTTGTCTCTCTATAAGGCGACCACCTCCTCAACCCAACCGCGACCACCCATTTTCTTTGATGAATCACACTAAAAACCTCCTCAACACGACCGGTCGGAACAAAATGATGGCCTTGGCAAGCCACTGCCAATCATTCTGTTCCCATACACGCTCCGCTATGCTTAAGCGCCATTTTTTCGCGATGTACATAATTACACGTAGATATACTCAGAAGCAGCCACTCATTCTTCCCCTAACCCCCACAGTGGAGGCAAGGGTGCGGATTGCGGGGGTGGGGGGGTGTTGCACGTTGTTACAACTACCTCCTTAAGAAGACCACCTGTCTAAGACGACCACTTAGTTCATGATCTTGGGTGGTCGCCTTGGGCAGATTCGACTGTATGATGTTACAGAGGTAAATCCGTAAAATGGACAAAAATTGACAGTATGGTCCCAGTCTGCCTCACGAGACCAAAACAATAGACCCTTGACATGGCCTTAGAACGACCACCATTCACCTTGTTTATGCTCGACTAAAGAGGCAGCTTGAAGTTATATCTTGACCAGGAGATACCAAATTGTCTCAGATGGCCAAGAACAATGTACTTATAGTTTTGACAACAATGCAAAATCTGTGATCTTAGATGGATAGGGCAGGAGCAAACTTATAGAGAAGAATTTCATTTCCTAAAGAAAGTGAAATCTTAGGCAGCATAATTTTAGGTCATCAGGACTGCATTTCATTAACATGCAAAAGTTACTATTTCTGAAGATTTGACCCTATAACTGACAAAGTGCTATGTCAAATATACCTGGGATATGTGAAAGAAATGAAACATGTCTAAAGGGTTACAGTATCAATTTTAAGCCTTTTCATAATTCGAACATGTACACAAATGTAGCAATATTAACCATAAAATTTCACATATTTGCAAAGTGCAATAGATTACACACGATAGAATGAGAGATCTAAACGTACAGAAAAGGTCATCATGGATTCTGTAAAATGACATAAATCATGCAACTTGAAGTAGGGAATTTAAAATGGAAATTTAAGTTTTTGCTTTTTCTTCTCTTCACTTCCCTGAATTAGGGATTGGCATAGCAGTCAGCATTTTTACAGCTCTTCATAATATTTGTTATTAAGGGGGTAAGCTATACTTATTAAATATTCTCTTTAATGTTTGACCTATAGGCACTAAATTTACATAAATGTTAGATGAATTACAGGAATACAGTTCAAAACAAAAAAGATATAAAAATAAAAATATTGATTGGTTGCATTTATCTTTAAAAGCATTTTTGTAAAGGAAAATGCATTTTTTGGATGATATTTGAAGAGGATGATTTTCAAAATTGAGTGGTAACTTTAAAAAACATTACAAGGAAATCAAATAGCCTCATATTCCTATCTATGTCTAAATTGTGTACATTCAGTAACAAATCATGGAAGTCATTATTTTTCTAGGTTTTGAAACCACTAATGTTTGTTTATTTTCAAGATGGCAGCTGTTTATAGCAAATTTACTTAATTTGAAAAACCAAATATTCTGTTACCCCTTTCCATGTCTTGTGAATAGGTATGCCAAATTTCACAGCTAAAGACTGAAAAAGTCGAGAGACTTTGAGACTTGCATGGCGCGAGAAAAATGTATTTAAAAAATTGTTTAATAATATAGACAGATAGATTAGCTTGACTTCTAAAGACAAATTTTGAGAATTAAAAATAATTTTGTGCTGTGGGCATATTTAACTTAAAGATTATGTGCCAAAGAATCAATTTAAATATCAGAGTAAATATGACTTTTGAGAAATATGTATACAAAAAATTTGTTTAATAGTATAGACAGATAGATGAGCTCTGACTTCTAAAGACATATTTTGAGAATTAAGAATGATAATTGTGCACTCTGAACATATTTAACTTAAAGATTGTGTGCCAAAGAATCAGTTTAGGCCAAATAATTTTTATCTTGAAAATTTTGTCCACATACCGTCTCTGGTGAAATGGCCATGCCCATAAAATCATGAAATGTGAAACAAAATCACATTACATGGCCCTATTTCTTATCAAAAAGAGTTATATTACGTTTTCCTCATTAGAAGTCAGGTTCTTCATTCAAACACACACCTGTGTCATGCTCAGGTCGGTATCGAGAGCCAGTGTGATGAGGTTTTTCAATGGGGAAGACAGTTTAATGATTCGACCCATACAAGGACTGCTGTCTAAAGGTAGGAAGTTCAACAGTTCTTTACTGGATTTCGTCAGTAAAATGCCATGGTACGGCCGTACATAGGAAAGACATCTGGAATGTAAATTGATACATAAATATGACAATATTTCTAAAATCTGATCTTATTTTATGATCAATGCAAATGTTTAGCTCACTATGTAATAATCTTGATAAATTTCTTTTTATTTTAACATGATCCAACAAACATAATCCAGCACTCAAATATTTTCAGAATATTCTCTTCATAAATTGTTTCCTGAGAAGACTTACTTCTTAAGTTTTTTAAGTGCATATGTTCCACAGATATATAGAAGTACTGTTTTGCTTTTTTGAAATGCTTTATCCTCAAAATGATAAAAATAAAAAAAAACCAAGCACAAAATTTGAAACAACATGGAATGCATCTATTGCACCAATTGGTTAGACTTGAAGTGAAAACTCATTTTTTCAACAAGCACTATCCCTCAGGCCACCCTGCCAAAGGATGAACTGCCATCTTTAAGATGGCATATATTCCAATCACATTCATCTTTTAGATTTACAAGGAAAGCTTAAGAAAAATTCCATGGCATCACTACAAAATGCTATCTGCCCCAAAAGATACTTACACATTTTTAAGGACATATATATCTGTCTTCAATTTTTTTTCTTTTTTAGATGGTATGGTGCATAGAGGAATTTCAGCACTTTTCAACCTAAATGGTTATATCGGTGCTTTTCTTGGATAGTTCACCGTATGCTGTTTGCTTTGTCTTGGAGTTGATTTCCACGCTGAGATGTTTCCTCTTTTCTTGGTCAATCATCCCGAGCCCGGCTTCTCCACCCGTCAGGGTCTGGAGGTAGGCTCCACGAGTGCTTATTAGTTTCCCGTTGCTGGGACTTATACCCCGAGCCCGGCTTCTCCACCCGTCGGGGTCTGGAGGTAGCCTCCAGGGGTGTTTACTAGCTTCCCGTTGCTCGTTGCTAGGACTTATACACCGAGTCCAGCATCTCCATCCGTTTGGGTCTGGAGGCAGTCTCAAGGGCTATGTAGTGCTGGCCCGTTCCTGGGAGTGCTACTCAGGACCATGCGTCTTCCACCCACGTCTTGGGATCGGCTGGGTGCCTGAGTGTTGGCCTTGTGGCTTTGACTGAGTTGCTTTTTACAGCTCTCTGCTGTTCTGTGGTGGACATATCCTTGCCCTCGTCTCAGTATGGGCTGGTTTCATGTCCGGTGATAGTTTCCGCCCTGTCGTTGATTGTGAGTCCTTGCAACAACGACCCTCGTCGTCAGTTTGGTAGGTTTCTCACATGGAGGTTGCCTTCCATCAATTGTGCACGGGTCTTTACCTCCACTACCCACATTGTGACTTTGGTAGGCTTCTGTCTTAAACACAAAAACCTATTTATGTATGACGTGATAGAGACAGCCACATGATTTCCAAATGTGTGTGTCTACATTATGGACAAGAACCTTGCAACTGAGGCTTGGTCCTTTTTAAGTTTTTTTTTCCTTTATAAAATGTGACAATATCTTATTCAAAAGGAATTTGTTCAACCATCTGCTACAAAATAGAAGAAATAATTACAGTCAAAAGGATTAACAGTAACTTTTTTTTCCACTTGCCCAGTCGGGGATGTAGGAAGAAAACACTTGCCCATACATACTTTCAACTTACTCGAAATTCACAAGTTTAGTTAATCCACAATGGATAGCAATATAACAAACACATTCTTACTGAGTGTCACTCTTCATACACACATGAACTATAGACTTCCTTTGTCTATAATGCCTATGTCAAACACAGAGGGAAATGTTACTAACACTTTCTCTAGAGGCTGCTCCTTCGCTTGCCTGTTGTTCTCCCCACATACACAAGAAACACACACACACACACACACTCACAAAAATCAGGTGAGCCTGACAGAAATAAATCTTAAGGCTTTCTGGATCTCTGGGCCTCATTCTATCATCCCTCCAAAGCTCAGACTCCATCACAGTCTTTGACACTTGGCCCCTCAAGACTCAGGAACAATAGTTTGGATAAGCTTTCCAACTGTCAGGGTGCTTCTCCAGAAATTTATTTTTTCATCCTTTTCATGGCAGAGAACCATCTCTCAACCATAGCTGTTGACATGGGTAGGCACATGAGAAGCTTCACCAGCTTGAGAAAGTTGGGGACATCCTCAAGTCTGTCCTCATTAGCAAACCAGTCTTCCCAAACCTGTCCCTTGCATCTGGCATCAATGCCAAAGTGGTCTGTGAGAGTGTCAGCCTTATGTCATTGCAAAAGGTTGCCAGCTCCTCAGGATCCTGTGGCCATTCTTTTGGATCAAGGAGATTTCTAGCACTGTTCAGCACCTCCTGCATTTCCAGCTTTTGGATTCATCATCTGCTCAAACTGGTCAAAGCTTTTTGAATTGCATTGACATGTAGCAGGCTTAAAAATTCCTTCTTGATGAAATATAAAAGTTGATTGTCAATATCTTAACTTCCCTGTCAGGCAGGCTCAAGATCAGCATGGCTTGCCCAACACAGGGGTTAACATGCCATGGGCTGTCGGGCAATGAATACTGTTAGGCCCTGAGTCCACTGTAACATTTCATAGTATTGTTGTTAACAAATCCTTAAAATTTCTGAAAAGTGTGAATTGAGACATTTCAGACTGTATTCGTGAAAGAATTTGTTTCTTTTCTAAACACGTTATACACCAAATAATATAAGCATATCCAAGAATCTCTCACCGGTAGATATGCTCCAGATTGATATTTCTACCTGGAGTTTGAACAGCATGGATTTTATGTGGTAAGCAAAAGTTGATCTCCACCCATTGGTTCAGGTGAAAAAGCACATGGCTAGAATTTTTCAAGCTGTCATAAACAGATTTCAACTCTCCTCCGAGTCGACTGCGGTGAACAATCATTCTCATGGGTGCATGTGTATCTTCTTCTTTGGAACTGGATGCCTCCTCAAGTGCCGATATCATGATCTGAAATTATATACAACAATATATATCGAGAAAAAATTTGCCCCGAACTTTGCAATCATAGCTTCAAAGACAGAAGACATGAAACTTCCACACACAATGATTCGATCTAACAAAATGGTACTCATAGAAATTTAAAGACAGAAAATTAAACATTATTTAATTTAGAACTCTTGGAATGAGATTTGATGACTAACACAGAACAATTTCAATGCATTGAAAGCCATTGCATTATATACAGTGTGGATCTTTTTTTTTTTTTTTTGAGTAGGCCTACAAGCCAAAAATAAAAGAAAACAAAAAAGATGAAAAAAAAGTATACATACATTGGCCTCTTTGGTAAGGTATTGGCACCTTTTTTCCTCATGGGCGATGGCGACAGTGATTTGCTTGGCAAGTTCTTGATAGCAATTGACCACTGATTCTGGCACTGTGGCCCTCACCACAAAGACGACATTAACTGACAATATATGATCCTGCTTCCCTGCTGAACTGTGAGCACTCTGAACCTTTCCATCCCTTGATAAATGAAGTAGAGACATTGGGTAGCCCACAAATCGGACATCATCTATCTCAACACTAAACTTGTTTCCACATAGTTTCTTTGTGACGCTCAGAAAATTTGCAAGGGTTTGGTCCTTGAAACCAATGAACTGGCCATTTCTTATGAAGGTTTTGATTTCCGACGTAGATTTTTCTTTCTTGAAATCTTTAGACACATCCTTGCTTTTCACAGTAAATGGGTTTTTGGTGTCTGGTTTGGTCTTAGGCTTTGATTTAACACCATCCTGTGTGTATGGGTAGCGGACAAGAAGTTTATGACCTCTGGTTCCTGAGGTCACAAGGATCACAGCTAAAGGGTTTAAATCTTCACTCATCCTCCAGGTTTTCCTTCACTAAAGAGAAAAAAAAAGTTGATGATGTATAATTGTATTTATAAGACATACCAATGAGAAAAAAAATGTGCCTGTTTATATCAGAAAGACCAAAGTCACCCTTATCACTGCCAAACATTATTGTCGTGTCAGGAAGAGATAGATTCAAGCATGGAACAATCATTCATTTACCAACTACCTGTTCCAGACCAGACAAATGCTGCCTCGCATCATTGAACAGCTGTTCATTTCTGGTCATCGAAGTCCAAATTAAAGCCCTAGCTCTTTTGCCGCATTGATTGGTTGGACGTTTAGTCATAGGTAGTGGACTAAAACTTAAGGACCAGCAAGGAGGGTGTGCATTTTTTATCATGCGTCAGTGACGGGCTCTACCAGCTGAAGTGGCTATCCCTTGAAGAATGGTGTAAACGTACTCAACTATCTACCTTCTTCAAATACCACCAAGGGAACATTAAGATCGATGCTAGTAACGCACCTAGGCTTCTAAACCCAAGATAAAACACCGGGCGGTCATACAAAGACCAGTACGCCATAGAGACCTACAGCCCAAACTATAGGATTAAGAAATACTCCTTCTTCCCATGCACTATCAAGGAGTATTTTTATAACGAGCTCCCACCTGAGGCACATCAGTCCGCCTCAGTGGAGGGCTTTCAGTCGTTCTTCTAAACCAGCACCCTCTCCCCCCCTTCCCTTAACCCCCGCCCCCTCCAATTACCCGTTTGCCTTTTCCGCCTTCCCCCACCAACGTCCCTTTACTAGGTAAAGAGCACTACCCTCACAGCAGCCCGGGGCCTAAAATGCCAGAATCTTCAATTTGATGAAGGCCGGCGTTATCAAAGAAAAAGACAAAAAATTGCTCAACACAAAATTCTTCGACAAACACAAAAACGTTGGTCCATGTATGAATCCAATGATTGTAGATAGAAAAATGAAGAAAATAGTTTAGGCCATTTAGTTCTAGATTCTAGGCAAAGATCCAGCTGTACTTCAGTATGAATATGTGGCCAATCCTCCAACCCAACGCACATATAGATATAGATCTGTAAGGTGGATATAGATGTTTTGAAGGGGCAGCTTTCCAACAAAATGTAAATCGAGATCTAGATCTAGATACTGCTCAACCGCTAGCTCTAGATAGAGAGCTAGATTTGGATATCCACATCTAAAAATAATAATGTAGCTCTAAATCTAGATATATCTTTACATCTTTGACACCAGCACATCTGCACTTGACAGTGGGCATAAGTGGAGCAGCTGCATAATTTTTCATCCCGCCACACAAAGCCAGTGCATTCAAAATGTCTCCAGACCGCAAAGAGTATAGAAATCGGTCAATAGTTCCTGAGTAGAGCTTTATCACCATTTTTAAGTAAAGGAAAGACTCAGGCTTGCTGCAATTTCATTGGGAAAATTCCCTTGGCTGTACAAGTTGTATAGGTATGTGTAAAATTTTCGGTCATGCCGAATGCAGCGATTTTTGATTATTTTCAATTAATGCTGCAAATACCCGCAGTGTTGCTTATTTCAAGAGACAATGTGAAAGAAAAGACTTACGTAATTGATATAAGAAGTATGAAAAAGGACCAATGTTTCTCTCTTTAAAAGACATTTTAATGATAATAAAAACAAGTGAAATCGCAAGTAAATACTAAATTGATAAAAGGGAAGAAAGGACGAGCGCCACCACAATACTCTGATTCAAAATGTCTGTTGTGAAACAGAGATCAGAGAAATGGTTCCATCGCAAAAAAACTGACCAGAAAAAAGAGCACCGTCGTTACTTAAAGAAGAATGACAACCATTTCATTCAGTTTTCACATTTGATTAAAATTTGACTCGTTAAATTCAGATAATTGCAGCTAGTGAACAGAAAACAGGGACATCGATTAATCTGGCAACACATTATAATCCTGCCCGAACCTTTTTTCTGATAATTATTTTCTCTATTGGTATCTCGTTTCTTCAGAAGTACAGAAACATTATTGAAATGAGAATTGAGATTCCAATGTGAGAAGAGAGTTAGCTTTTCACAAAGACTAGTGGCGCCAGAAAACTTAAACTTCTCGAACTCAACACTGGTAGGGCATACTAGTGATAAGGCCTTGACGTGTAGGAAAAACATACATAAATATCTCTCTCTCTCTCTCTCTCTCTCTCTCTCTCTCTCTCTCTCTCTCTCTCTCTCTCTCTCTCTCTCTCT
>JAOWAY010022248.1:0-25489 GCA_028565895.1 Goniobranchus geometricus
AGAGCGAGAGAGAGAGAGAGAGAGAGAGAGAGAGAGAGATTGGGTGAGTGAGTGCATTGGAGATTGTGTGTGTATAAGTTAGTGAAGGAGGCTGTTGAAGATCATGTTTGTATGAGTGGATGGAGGAATTAGAGATTTTGTGGTATGTGTGAGTGAGTAAAATGAGGGCTTTAGATATTGTATGTGTATGAGTGAATGAGGTTGTATGTGTATGAATGAGTGAGGGTGTCAGTATTAGCGACTGTGTTTATGAGTTATGAATGCGGATGGGAGGGATTGTGTGGGTCTGAATGAGTCAGAGAGTGAGAATTAAGAGATTAAATGTGAATGAGGAAATGAATGAGCGTTTTTAGAGATTGTGTGTGTATGAGTGAAGGAGTAAGGAGATTGTATGTGTTTGCGTGAATGAGTAAGGCGTGAATAAGGCTGTATGAGACTGTGTTTGTATAAGTGAGTGAGTAAGCTTGTTAGAGGTTCTGTGCACATGAGTGAGTGAATGAGGGCATTAATTTTGTGTTTATATTAGTGAGAATGAGGGTTTTCGATGTTGTGTATAAGATTGATGGAAGTATTAGAGATTATGTGTATGAAGGTTGACGGTGATAGACATTGTTTTTGTGCAAGTGTATGAGGGTATGTGAGAGAGTGGGGGGACTAGTACTAGAGGTTGTGTGTACATGAGCAAATGAGAGACTTGAGAAAATGGGACTTCTTACGTAAATCAATGTTTCCCTGTGTGGAATGATCTTCCATGATTCTGAAGATTAATAATCCTATGACATTTCGTGACACGAGTGATTGTTTATTCTATCTCCATTATTTCGGAATGGAGAAAATGGGTCATCAGTGTTAAAAGCTTAAAATCTTTTTCTCACTCCCGTGTAGTGATTTATATTACTATTAACTGAAGTCAAGCAAAGAAAACAGCTTACTTTGTATTTTAAAGCCCATAAACCTAATTTCTATCTCCACCTTTTAAACTCGATTGCCAGTTTCGTTCAGTACTTGTTTGTTCTGTCTCCAAAACATGGAGTTAAAATTAACAAGCACGAAGATCCAGAGTAATCTAAGTGCATTACAATGGCATTGTCGGTGCTTTTTTAAAATTCCATGTCCAAACTTGTGCAGTAGGAGATATAATCTTTAGACCTATTTATTAAATATTAGACCTTGTATAAATTTCATTGTGTAAATAGAGATGATAGATCTAGATTTTGAAGGCAAATGTAGTTCACATGTAATTTTACTACGGTAGCATGCTAGTGGACGGGAATGTCATGAGCTAAATGTTTTAAGCATAAACATTGATTATCAATGCGATTTGTGTCCCTTTTTCATTTTGCTGTATTAGACCTGAACATTATTTTATTCAATTGTAAGTTCAATTCTCTGTATGAAGTCTAAAGTATCATTTCTTTTCGTAAAATTGAGTTACTGTCTGTAGGGATCTAATACAAAAAGGTAATCTGTGTGCCTCTATTCAATTTTATTTTATAGGGAGTGGTCTTAGATTGTTTTTTCTCTGACTTTACTTTATGAGTTATGTTGACCTTTGGTAGAATTAAGGGGATGCTTAAGGGCAACAGAAAAGTAAACAGCACAGTTTACTTGCACCAAATTGTCGGCGATCAATTTAAAAAAAAAGAAAGAAATGTAATGTATTGTAATAATAATGCTGTTTGTTTGTATGTGCATTGTAAATAATATACTGGGGTATTATTAGAGCATTATGTATAGCGGACTGTAGGCCTAGGCCAGCGGACTGTAGGCCTAGGCCTAACCGATTGATGGAAGCTTTATATGTCAGAACATATAAAGAAACTAATGGTCGACGAGCCTATGGCTTTACGGATATTTTTTTAAAATTTGCCAGTTCATAGGATATAAACTTTGAAATGTAATATCATGTGTATTCTTGGTTTGATTATAGCTATAGTAACATTTACAGTGTATTAGGCCTATGAGCTAGGTCTAAGTGTCACCTATACTTACCAGAATGAAAAAATTACACGTGCAAACAACAGAAATCTTGAAAAAAGTAATATATAAATTCACATACCTTCCCCAAAAAAGGAGTTTCCATGATTGGATTTGTTGACCAGTAAGATTTGATGTCTGGCTTGTCTATCAGGCCCATGGTAAGGAGCAAGGCAATCAGGGTTTTGATGTCTGTGGCAGTGGCTGGCTCCCACCCTGCAAGGGGAATGTAGGTTGGCTTGATAGCTCTCACCTGTTCTGCATACCTGTTGGTTTCAGTGGCTAACATGTCAGATAATTGTCATCCATAAAGGCATTGAAGTGAACCAACACATCTGTGTCATCTTCGGGTGTGAACGTCTCTAGTAGTTGGTTGATTTTAGTAAATGTAGGGACACTATCTAGAGAACCATAGACGTTTTCAGGTACTTCCCAATCGTTTGTTATTGTTTGTGGTGAGGTGCCACGCCCACTGTTTATGTCAACACGGGCTCTTTTCCCGTTATTTCTAACTATACTGTTTGTTCTCGGCCGTCCCGTGCTAGTGGATGGTCTGTTATCATCACTTTCGCTATCGAGGTCATTTCCAAGTACAAAATCTTCATCAATATCACTATTATCGTGATCAGAAAAAGACTCCTCCACTTCCTCATCACTCTCATCGCTGTCTGAATTCATGAAGATTTCTTTCAGCACTTCATCTCGTGTTAGAACTGGTCTTTTAGGCATTTTTTTCAGGCGAAATAGCACGACTCACGGTTGATATTGAAAGTACGATAGGGGACTGACGCTATAGAACGGAAGTAAACAATGTGGGAACTATTAATAGAAAGCTGGATTGGATTTTGTAAAGGGATCTCAAAATGCGAGAATACTCATCGGCGGTCTCAGGTCGTTGCATCGCTTCGCGAGTATACTCGTCTGTGGTCATATAGGTGTTAAGGAGCACTGTAGAGTAGTTGTACAACCCATGTTCTCTTCAGGCTGATATACATTACTTCTAATCTTTCTCTTCTTTTTCTTCTTTTTCTGCTTATCCCACTGTCTGCAGGGTTGTTATGTTGAATGCCACAACTCCATACTTTCCAGTCCATTTTGTCGTCCTCTTCCAGGCATGATTCTCTGGTATTGTTCTTAGCTTTATCAAAACACCTGGTTTTTGGACGTCCTCTTCCTCTCATCCTTTCCACATATCGTCAGTGAAAATGCCAAACCTTGTCTGTCTTCCTCTCAACATTTAACAGCAGATTAAAAAAACAATATTATGTCCAACATGTTCACGATAACAGCGTCCAGATGGGATTCTTAAATGGTCCAACACCTACTTGGCGTGACCATTACTCATTTTAATGAATTGTTTTGTTTTTATTTTCTCAGGCCAACTTACAAGGTTTGACCTACCCGCCAAGGAATAATTTCAGACTTACACTGTTTGGAATTTTTACCGCCGACATTCTTCCTCCCTTCTCCTGATGTGTCCAAATCACCCTTATATCTATTCTCTCTTGCTTTTGAGGACATACTTTCCACCATAATTATTCTGCCAATCTTATCGTTTGACACTTTATTTTTCTTGTCTTCCTAAGGGACAATGCTAGCAATTCTCATTGCCACCACTTCCAACTCTTCGTCCTCCCTTTCTGTCAATTCCACCATCCCTAGGCCTTATATGACATTGTTGATCCTATCACAATCTTATACACTTTTTCTGTCAATCGTGCAGGGGTTCTTTTATCACTCATTACTCCAGTCACCTTCCTGCAGCTGTTCCAACCAGCATGGATCCTCTTCCTTATCTCCATTCCACATCTACCATCACAGCTATTTAAATTTGCCTGTTTCTAGTATTTCTTCATCACCAATCTTTACTGAGGGTGCTACTGTCTGCTGACCAATAAACTGCCGTTTTAATTTGAAAGGGCCTTTAATGAGTCAGGATGGCAACTTAGTTGTGGTGCAATAACAAAAACGCAAGGATTGTTTTGCCCTTTTAGAAATTGAAAACACCTCTTATATCGTCAAATATAATTTCTTTTCTGATTTTAATCGTATGAGGGGCAAAGTGATTTCCCAAAATTATTCATTATTAGCCCTTTCAAATGAAAACGGCAGTATAGAAGTATTTGGTCTTTCTTCTGCTCAATCTCAGGCCCCATCTTTCCAGTGCAGCTCTTCACTCTTCCAGTTCAGTTCCTGCTTCCTCCGTGGATTATTCAACAGGACAAATCAACAACATGCACCATTTTTTTATCTTCTCTCAATTAATAAATGTTAGTTCACTCTTCAAGGATGCCGATATGCCCAGGATGAAAAAGCCTGAACTTTTCTCATGACATCAAATGTACTCCCAATTTCAATATTACAACAGGTAATACATTAACTTTTCACACTATTAGTAGGCTAAGTCACAACTCATATAAATAATCCTGTGAAGCCGCCTAACAAGACAAAGATTATCATCAGGGATAGGAACTCCTTTCCCCCCAAAAAACATCTGAGCTTATGCCAGGGTTTCAAGGGGCTGAAAAGCCCCATGACTGGGTCCAGTGACAGTGTCCTAGTGAAAAAAATAGTAAATCATTTTTAGAAAATACAACCTTTTCTCACCTCTTTTATTCTTCTAGAGTACACTATTGTAATTCAACCATGTTCATCCAGGAAAAAAAGAAGAAAATCAGTCTTGTATTCTTCACAATGTGCCACGATCAATGTACCCTCTCAAATTTGGGGATATTTTTCTCTGTTATTACAATCCATTCTGCAGATTGTTGTTTCATTCTGCACACATTATATGGTATCTGACCTTTATTTTGGGATGAAATGAATTGACGTTTCTCATCAGTCTATGTTGATGGGATGTTGTTTGCTTTCCTTGTGATCGTTGGTGTATGGTTGTTCCATAATACATTGGTCTTGACATTGATAGTCAGGAATTTCACCAGTTTGCTTGATAAAGAGCTTTCACTTTCATCATGAAAGAGTTAATTGTTATTAATAACCCCTGGATGATTAAGTGCATAATTTTACTCTTTTGCAATGTTTAGTCATAGATGATTCTTGGTGATTTCTTAATGTTGGTCATTCTTTTCAGATTGCTCGATATGAAGACACCCTGGCTCAGCTTCAAACAGATCAGGAGAAGCTACAAGAGCAGTATTGCAAATCTAGCTCAGATGTAAGAACCATTCTTTTGCTTCTTCACTTTCTTATCCACCCTCAAACGAATATAAAATTTTGTTCATTCCTAGAGACAATATAGGAAAATCAAAAAGCATTCAAAAATTTGTCATTTGGTCATTGTAAATTTTTATTCAACATTTTGTCATGTCTTTTCTGCTACTGCCATAAATTTTCACATTTATTTTGCTTTCTTATTCAAGCTGATGGAGGCTGACAGCAAGGTTCATGAGCTCAAAGTTCAGCTGACCACAGTCCAAGGCAATCATAAAGAAGCCATGGAACAGCTGACAGACAAAGCCAGATACCTTGCTGCCCTCAAGACAGAGTCGGCCAAACTGTCACAGCAAAATAATTCAATGAAAGAAGAGGTGAAGACATGGTGGAGTGGGAAAACTAAATTAGAGTCTTCTCAGAGAGTCTAGAGATAAAAAAGGAAATTTGTCAAGCTGGTTGGAAATGAAAGAAAAGATGAGAAATTAAATTCAAAGAAAATGATAAAGAAAATGATATTATTTGTTTGAAAGAAGCCGAATTAAATGAGAAATGTTGATAGATTGTGTTGCAACAAACAAATGTATAGGGTATAGACCTATTATGCAAAAAGTCATAAAATCAAATTATATTTACATCTTATCGTATAAATTTAGAACCGTTATATTCATGCATTTTACATTTTATTTTCATCAGTAAAAACTTTTTTTACTACTCAGCTAGTTCTTTGGGGTGGTCAATGGTCAAGAATAGTTTGATAGGAGTACTTCTATCCTCTTCTTTCTTTCCTTTTCAATGTCCTAGAATATTTATGGAATTTGGATAGCTGAAGAAAATTTGATTTAATATGAAGCAATTGAAAGTGTATGGGTTTTTAATCAAACCTGTGATTTAATAATTTCTATATCCATAGATCTTGTTGCTGTCTTTATATGGAATAATATAAAAAAAGGCTGTAGAAAATATTCACGGGAAAAAAAAAACTTAAAGCAAAACAAACATTAGCTTTCGTCAAAACTACCACTTAGACAGGGAAATAATATTGTCCCATCAATTATGATCCATTCCTCAATTTATTTCAATTTCAGCTGATGTATTATGATGAGAAGGTGAGAAAGCTGCAGCAGGAGTTGAAGAAATCTCAGGAAATAAACAAAGCTACTGATGAAGAGGTAATGCATATGAAGACATTACGGTCTTGTAAAGACTCATGATAAGGATCATCTTATTGTTCCAAAAAAGGAGGATAGAATGTAAATCTTTAATTTGTGCATATAAATGTAATGACAGTGGTCTATAAGAAACATCAATCTTAATCCTTCTAGGAATAGACACAATATCTTGCTGAAGCTTTTTTATTTTCTTTATGACTTCTTCGGTAATCCAGAACCTATAAATCATTGAAATTTATATGAAGTAAAGAAGATTTTCTTTCATTCATGATAAATCAAAATGATTCTTACGTTTCTGTTGATATGATTTTCATCAAAACAGATTCTAGGGATGAATGGAAATTTTTCTTTTTTTTTAAAATGATAATTCCAAACAGATTCTCTGGATTGAATTGGGATCTGTTTCATGATATGCTGAAACATATTTTGTCAGGATTAGATTCAGATCTTTTTCATTACAGATAAAAATGGGTTCTAAGGATCAAAGGGGGTTTGAAGAGTCCAAACAGGTTCTCAGGTTTAAATATGGATTGTTTTCAGGATGTGTCCAAGCAGATTCTCTGGATTAAATGCAGATCTTTCTCTTGATCAATGAAAACAGATTCTCAGAAATGTATTAGGTTTGGATTGTTTTTACTTCATAGTTTCTTCCCCTGCATTTTTTTTTTTAAAGGTAGAATTCTTAAGCTGTTTGTACATGGAAGGTGTTTTCTGAAGATTTCAATTTGAACTTTATGTCAAGCAAAAGAAAAAAAGAATGTTTCTTTTAAACAGCTTCAACATTTCGAAGAACGCTACACAAGCCTTCAAGTTGACTTGGTTACCAGTCAAGAAAAACAGAAACAGTCCTTGCAGGAACTCTCTGCCAGGGAAGAAGAAATGGTTGTCATCAAGGTTGAGATGAGCTCTCTGCAGGAGAAGTACAAAATTGCCAGTGATGAGGTAATGAGTGATAAATATGTACCTTTCTAAATTTGAGAGTTGTGTAGGGACAAGAAATTTCTCAGTACGAAGTACCAATAAGTCAGTCAAAGACAAAACTATAAATACATATATGATCTGTCATTATAATGACACTAAAACTGATAATGATTTTCTTCTTTTTTTTTTTTTTACCCAAAGAGGCAATTTTTAACTTGAAGGCATCATTGCTCATCAATAAAGGTCTCCCAAGTCTTGAATGTTTTAAGACAGATTTTGACAAAACACAAGAACATTTACATTATGAACCTTTTGTTTAGAAATAGCTTGTGAAATTATTAAGTATGTTGAAGTAAATGAGGTCCTCTTCTTTCAAGTGTGCGCTCTCAGTTTATTTGGCATTGGCCTTTAAAACATCTAGAGTTCCTGAAAAATTTGGCTGTTTCAAATAAAATTGTCTGCTTAGTGAAACCAGGCCTTTAAGTCAATAGTTTAGACCATAGTACTTATTTTTGACATTTTAGAACTTTTGCTGTTAGAACACAAGGCCATTTTGAAAGCCAGTGTTTGACTTAAAAAGAAATCTTGTGTGTAGAATGAAAGTATTTTAAAGATCTTATTCATCCTTGTTCCTACAGTCATTGAAGCTTCAGAATGAGTTAGAACTGATGAAACAGAATTACCGCAGTGCCAACGAAGAAATCTCAGGACTGAGGGTAGCCCTAGAGGAATCTCGAGCTAATGGAGATCGCCTTCATCGGGAGAGTGAGCTGGTTGTCCACAACGTTAACACCTGGGTGCAGGAGCAAAAGTGTGTATCCCAATGTGATGTCTTTGAGGGTGAAGGGCTAGGTCCTGTTCAGTTAAATGAGGATGGTGGCATAGAAGTGCGCTTCTTTGCTTTGGGTGGGGGTGATAGTCAATTAAACGGTCGCAAATCTTTACTGAAAGCCAAACAGAATTGAGACAGCGTGCCATGTCTTAATCGGTTACATTACAATGTAGGTGGTTGGAAACATTGTGAGATTTGCGGCAAATGTTGAAGAGTATGTTCATGACTTAGATGATTCAAATGTAGAAGTCATAATTCTGTCCAACATGACATGTGCTGATTTTTTTGGAGGACTGGAAAAGACAATTCCATATGCTTAAAAAATTTCTCAGACCGCAATGACAATATTTTATCATACTAACAACAATCATAAGTCCATAATTATAAGTCCATAGTTGTGTTAATTGAAATTTGCCTGATATGTAATCATTCATGATTCAGTACCGTCCATTAAATCTACATATATAGATCTTTATTAGCATCTTAAATGGTATTAATTCAACATTTCTCCAGTAATAAATCAAGCTTGTTTTAGTTTGAGGACTTTGTTATATTTTTATGAATGAGACCACATCAAATTTTGAAGAAATGAGGAAAACAAACAGGAACAATTTTGGGAGATAGGAATCATTGTGTACAAGATTTTAATGTCATATTTATGACATCGTCAAGGCATCTCATTCTTAAATTGTACCTCCTACTCCTAGTTTATTTATCCATGCAAAATAAGAATACCTGTTGGGTTCATTACTATCTGAGTGAAAAACGTGTACATCTGAAAGTTGATTCATAATAATGTCAGCACAACAATAAACCAAAATTTCTCAAACATCTCGCAGGCATTGTCTTTTTTAAAATCTTGGTCTGTAAATTCCCTTATAAAAATTTGCCCTATTTTAAGATTGTGTTCCAGTTGCATTGATTGCAAAATATTACATTCAATTCAATTGATCCATGAACTGATAGAATAATGTCTCTTTTGAATATTTTTTTTTTCTGTTTTGGGTTCTTTCTTCATGATTTTGATTTCTTTTTCTCATACTTTACACAATTCATACATTTTGGTCCTTATATGTAAATGAAGACAAGATTTTTTCTGAATTTTGCTATGTTTACAATTGAGTCTTTCTAATTTCTTCTTTTGTTGTATTTCTATTTCTTTGTCTTTCCATTTGCCTCATTTTTGCATTTGATTTCCATAATTTTATAATTTTGTATATGCTTCATGGTTGAATAATTTTTTTCTATTCATTTTCCTTTTCAATCCATCTTACAGACTAGCAAATGAGAAATTAGGAAATAAAATCAGGTAAGGAACCATTGATTTATAACTCCCACCCCTTTTATTCCTTTCGTCTATATTTTTTTGTTGAGTGCCTCTTTTGAACTGGACAAAATCATGAATAAAATATATTTATAACAATGACATTTTTCTTAGTTATGGGATAGTATTGCTCCTCTATTCCTCGCTTTGGGTTGTTTTTTTTCTTCCTCAGTCTTGGTTTGCTTATCTGTTTTTAAGGTAAACAGGCATTGTCTTCAAATTGAAGACTTGCTTTCTTTGTGTTCATCAGCATTGGTCAATGTTTTGAAATTTCTTTGACATCAGAGGATTTATGTTCCAACTGAATGAGATTGACCAGTAAGCTATATTTTCTTCTTCTATTGGCTTATGTCAACTTTGGTTTTACAACAGCAATTCATTATTTTACAGGCGTTCCCAGTGGCTTTTGGCAAGGGATATACATCATTTGCCGTTCATTTTCATGACAAAACTGAGTGTTTTGTAGAGAGCTTGGAAAAAAATTGATGGAAGCAAGGAAGGAGTGGCAGGAGTTAGTTTTACCATGACTCAGGCTTTGCAGTCTAATCTTCTTTGATTTTCAATTGGCAATGGGCCGTTTCATATGACTGTTCCTATGGCTGATGCATAGTGTTTTTGGTTACAAGCCAAAAGCAAATTTACCTTTAGGAATAAATACTGTAGAATTTTAAAAATACTTTACAAATACAACTTGTGCATGAGCCCTCTAAGTTTTTCCTCCATCTCAGTTTAGTTGGTTTGGTTCGGTTTTGAGGGTTTGGTGCTCTGTGATATGGACATGCTTGAGCACCGCGCTCCTTTCAACCTGCTTGAGAATCGAGCAAATGGTTCTGTCAGGACCCATTCCATTTACATCTTTCTACACATGGAAAGACGATGGCTTGATAATGGCAAGATCAGTTGAGCTCGAAGGCGGAGGATTAAATCTGATCTCTTATGAAGGAATGCACTAAACTCCCATGTAGCATAAGTGCTGGAGCGGATAGCAGAAAAAAGTTTAAAAATCAAATTTATAGAAGCCTTTATATTATATTCTAGGAACACATTCAACCCTGGGCCTTTGAGCTCAATGGCAAGTCTGATATCACTGGATTTCAGTGTCTCTCTCCGGTCTTTCTTTTTCAGTATATGCAGATTGTTTGAGTTTCCAAATTGACAAAGGGAGGCAATGTTTAATGAAAATACTACAAAGTTTACTCTCTTGAATATGTGCTGAGTTCCTGGAAGTTGACCTATGGCCTAATGCATCATTACTGCTCTTATCAGCCTGTTGTTTTGTTTAAATAAACCTTTGATGTCCCATAGGGCAATTTTTCTTTTGGTTTCTCTTGAAGGAGGGCGGAAAGGAAACCTAGTATCAAGCCACAGAGTAGCACCGCCAGGGCAGTAGGGATAAATTATCTTGCCCGAGGAAAACACACTGTGCTGAAATGGGGCTCAAACCCACATTGTTCGGGTTACTGTGCAATACCTTATCCAGTCAGCCACAGCTCCCCCTTATAGCAACTGTTGTTCAAACATAAAATACAGTATTTGAGCGTTATTTGATACTTTCTTTTTAAATGTTATACTTGCCAAGCAACACCCTCAGGAGCCTTGAGTATTGGAAGGATGTTGCATTGTGAATATTTATTGTGTTCTGAGCACATTGGCTTTTAGTATGTAAGCTGTCCTCAAGGTACACAGCATAAGCCTATTGTATTAGAAGTAAGGGATACTTGTATAAGCTTCATAGCATCATCTTCTTTATTTCTTCTCTTGCCCGTTGCCTGGATTGATTTGATTTTCAATGGGGTATTTGGTTTTGGTTTGAAACCATTATTTCTTTTGAATTATCACCACTTTATTAACAAGGATATAGAGAGGAATTATCCTGGATATTAGACTTCAATTTCTTTCAGGTCATTGTTGTTATCAATACTAACATTTACTCTCATTCTCATTTTTATCTCAGGGAGCAGAGCAAATCCATTGTGGGCCTTACCTCAGAGAAAGAGTAAGTTGGAGTTATTTTGATCATCTATTTACATTTTTTTAAAAATCTCCTTTAAGCCCCTTAGTAGTTAGTGTCCTTTGGTTTGTGTAAAATAATTCATCATCTTCATTTTAATTTAAGCCAAATCCGTTGATACATCATGGTAATATCTGAACAAGTTCTTATCTTCACATTTCATGCAAGATGTTTCTTATATTAAAAGAGATGTCATAATTAAAGAACTTAAAATACTTCATTTATAGGCAATTTCATCTTTCTTCCTATCATTTTCTCTATCTCACAGATCTCTTTTAGATCAGATCCAGAAACTACAAAAGAACTACAATAGAACAAAAACAGAACTGGATGAGAAACACACTGAAGGAGAGAAATTAAGGGTATGTCGCTAACACTCACTGAAGGGGTGAAAGGATTTTGTAATATCTTTTCTTTAACTTAATGATGTTTCAAACATACAGTTTTTACCATGGGTTTTTAGGCATTTTCTTGAAAATTCAATTTTATTTCATGTTTTAAAATTTCAATAACTATTCAACTTAGATCCAAAAAATATCTGATGACTCTCAAGGTCATACAAAGAGCAATAGGCTACAATTTTTGCCTTCGTATTTGGTGAATGTTTATTACAAATGTTGTGTATCTTTTCATATTATCAATGGCACTCCCTTAAAGTTGAGTTAACACAAATTATTTTGAAAGAATTCTAAAAGGAAATGAAATAGGCTGTTGCCTCTTTAAACCCTGTAAAGGATCTTTCCTTAAGGTCCATTTCATCCCACTGGGTGCTGAACATTGGTTTCCCTGTCATAATTAGGGTGTCTTGAGGAGGGCTTATGATAACTCCTTTTTCTTAACATTTTTTCACTCTTTAAGTATTTACACTTTTTCTAATTGGTCCACCAATCACAGAACAAATTAAAGGAGACTACAATATGGAAAATCAAAAAGTCCTTGATTGGAGAGTCTGAGAGAGTTTTTTTCCCCCTCATAGAGTTATAAAGGAAGATCCTTGAGTAACATAGTGAAAGCTTTAGGATCAGTCATCTCAAAATTTGATTTTCCATTAATATTCAGCCTCCCCATGACCCATGCCTTTCTAATTATTTTCGTATAAATGATTTTTATATCAACAGGCTCTGCAGTCTCATTCAGCCCATCAGCAAGTAGTGTTGAATCAACTGAAAAGTCGACTAGAAGAACATGAGTATGACTTTGTGTTTATTTCTCTTACTTTCAATAATTCTGCGGGATGTTTTACAAATTAGTTCTGATCTGAAATCATTATATCTACTGTAAATCCCGGATTATGAGCCATGACTTTTCTCCCTGTCTGTCAACAGCGCAGGTAATATTAGGATTTTTCTAATTTTGATTCAAATTTCTCACACGGCAGTTAATATTGCATCAAAAGCGTCAATTCAGTACAACCTGTGCACTGCCCTAATATTCCTTTGTGAGGAGGCCGTACATCACCTGTTGGCTCCAATTACCAATCATGACAGGTCTATTTTTGCGGATCCCGCTTAAGGTGGCAATAAGTATAATATTGTGAGAATTTCACTGACTTCACATTACCATATCTTCTCAATGCACAGTGCTAGCACTATTTTTCAATATGTCATTTTAAAGATCTTTCTCTTGCAAATAAGCTGATACAAATTGTGTTCTTCTACTTCAACAGTTATGCTTCTGTAAAGAGATTCATCCAGTGATCATTTCACAAGAGTCCACTTATAATTTTTACTACTTCTGTCAGATCGTGTCATATTTCTTGGCTCTTCCTCTATATACGTTTCAAAATTCAGTTTTTACATTGTCATTGTTACAATGTATTACATTGTGTGAAAGTTTGAAGTTTGACATGTTCTTGATAACGATTTTAAACAACATTGAAACTAAGCAGCTCTGATTATGATGGGAGCTATAATATTTTGGTTCCTATAACTTATCTTTTTTTCCCCATTCTTGTGCTCTCTGTATAATGTTATCACGAACTGAACTTTTCAAAAATGAATTCTTATACAGAGTTTTCATGTTGCAAACTTTAAATGGGATTTGTAGAACACATGGTGAGTGCAAACTCACAAGGTAACAGAAATTTGAGAAAAGAAAAGCATACAAGCTAGAAGATTTTGTAACAGACTTGATTTTAATGGCCTACTAGCAGAGGTCTCCGGCTTTACACAGGTGAAAACGTCGATTTTAAAATCGCTAGATCTACCCAATAATTGAAAGCGGTAGAAAAACAATTTCTTCTTGATTGACTTGTTCAGTGGCTTCCTAAACAAGTGAGAAGTTGTTTTTTTCTCTGTCACTATCGGTCTCAGGATGATATAACATTATTCACTTCCTTCCTGAAGCCTGATTTTTCCCTCCACTGTTCCCCCCATCCTCCCCACCCCCCAAACAGATTGTTAAAGCCTGTCCCTCCCTCTCTCTCTCCTCTCTCTCGCTCTCTCTCTCTATCTATGAGTATTAATGCCCTGTAGAGCCTACTTCCAGATCTATATTAGATTAGATCTAGGCCTTACTACATCTATGAGTGCTAGCGAGTGTTCTATAGAAGGTAGGTCGAGATCTATGCCTAATTCATTTGGAGATAGATTTAGATCAAGATCTCGTTTAAATGTTGATGTATTTCAATTGAAATATCGATGTTGTTAGTTAAATGTCAAGTGGACGCCTGAGATAAATTTAGGCCTAGCCCATAATATATGCCCACTAGCGACCTCCTAGAAACCGTAGGTTGGGAAAATAGTCACAGTTGAAATTGAGAGTCACATGACAGCCCCTTCAATTATCACCTGATCTGATTGCATGTTCACCTATCAATCGGAGGAAAATAAAACAAATTGACAGACAGTTGCTAAAATTTGTACACACATTTTATCCTTTCCAAACACCAATCACATCTTCATACTTCATACTCATTTGATTTCCTACATCCGATAACTTTCCTTTCAAGAACTTGTCAATAATGAAATAATGTTCATTATTTACTTTATTCTTTTGACATTCATTCATATAAATTTTGTGAAACTGTATAGGGGAGATCATATATTTGTTTGACGTATAATATGATGACACCTGAGGTGCCTGTGGCTTTTTTTTTTACAACACCAGCATACCTTTATCATTTTTTACAGGTTTTTACAGGTCATAATTTATATAACATGCGTTCAAATGTGCATTCAGTATGTGTTATATGCTTAATTTTATTATTGTTTGGGATTTAGTATGATTGATATGCCATACAATGTTTGCATTTATTATTTAAATGATTTGTTACAAGTCAAAATGTTAACGCCACTGATGCGCTAACTCAAAACGGGAATTCCTGTAACCTAACTAATTTGTCCTGGCCACTATACCAGGTTACCCGGAGCAGTCCCTCACCAGCGTACAACTAAATTGCCACCTGTTAATAGCCAGCTCATCTGATTGCGTTTTGCTTAAAAGATCTACTTTTGTGTGCGTGTTACTTGACTTAGATCTATTTTTGAATAGGTGAGACTGAGTTATGACCTATCACATTACACACAGATAGCGATACATGCACACCCTGGTTTCATTCTCTTTTTTCTTTTGAATGCCATTGAAGTTGTAGATATACGTCTTTCTACTTCAAGACATGACAAAAATACCCAAGTTGAAATGTAATGCCCGTGATACGCTTTTAACCCTTGCATTACCACCTATTTTAGATGCTACTACACACCCTTTTCCAACGTTTTTAGAAGACATGTAAGAATGTGACGGATGAGGAAAAAAAATCTCATCTTCTTAAAAACAAAAGATAACTTACAAAATTTTCAAGATAGACTTATGAAGGATTGACCAACACTGTGATGCATCTGGATATACAAATGAGGTCAATATTCCCGACCTAAATCAGTTGTTTCATTGCCATGGCCCTTTCTCCTTTGATTTTAGATCTAGATCTAGATATTAACCTTTGAGCTGAAGCATTTCATTGTCAATGTCTCAATGATCTAGAGATAGATCTAGAACAGCTTGATTACAACTTTTTGACCATGATCTATAACTATTTTCACCTCCATCTTCTCAAAACTCTGATTCACAATGACTGATAATATGTCATTGTGATCTGAACCATAGTATAAACAATCCCAGCAGTTCAAATACAACTCCAGACTTCACAAAGCTATCGATTATCAGCCCCCCAAAACTCAGGCAAGAGTGAAAATACATTACAAAAGAAGAGAATTCACTCACCTAATTGTTAGCTTCATATTTTTTCGCATGCAGGTTTTGTCTTTAGATCTATACCATTATTTACTTAAGTCAATACAAACTCATAAGGGAAATTTTGACTTTTGTCAAATGTGGCAGCGTAAGGGTTAAACTGAAGGCATTAGATTTAGCCAATAATAAAGAGAACAGAGCAACTGCCTAATAGCAGTCACAATCAACGATGGTGCCGGCTCGAGCAAAACAACAGATTCATTGACAATGATGAAAACTCTGACACAAAGGATGATGACTGTAACGGTTCTGAGTTATGAGATACCAGATCTAGATCAAGTGATAATAGCAAGTGATTCATTGGATACTATTGGAGGCTTTGACTGAAAATTAATTCCTTTATTGTTACTATTGTCACTATTGATGTTTTCTCTCTCTATCTCTGATGTGGCCTATTTCTTGATGCGGCTTATTTGTCAGCGCGACTTATATTAGGATTTTTAAAAAATCATTTTGTTTTTCCAATTTGGAGTTTCAGCTTGTAACCCAGAATTACAGTACTTCATGCCTTCGTCAGGCATTAACACCTTTTCTGACATAAAATGTAGTATTTTGCATAATGAGAAATCCATGACTTTTCATATTAAAATATGGTTTTCTTGAAAAATTAGAATTCAGCAAGTATGGAACATGACAAGGTAGCCTAGTTTTCGTACTGATATATCTGCATTTGAAGAATAATACTGATTGTTTCAGTAGTGTTGATTAATTTTCTTGATTTTAAGGTGGTAAAGTATTTCAGGGGAATGATCTTTTAACTGCTTCTTTGTGGAGAGATAACTGAGAGGGAGGTATTGAATCCTGTTTTATATAATGTCTTTAGTTTATCTCATCAAGCTGTCATTTTCATGATCTTTGTCATTTAAGAATACCAGTATTGGAAAATTTGAGAATTATTTTGTTTAGTTTTGAATTCAGAAAGCAAAAGTGTCCTTCTGTGTAGGAAGTTGACGTGTTAAGTGGAACTTTTTTTTAAATTATAATTATCTGACTATGTTGTCATTCCTCAGAGTGGAACAAGACCATGACTTAAAAACCAAAGTAGCCACAATTGAAGATTTACATTTGAGGTTAAAATCCAACATTGACAGTATTCACCAGCTAAATCAGCAGGTGAGCTTTATGTTTTATGTTGTTACATTAGATTGACACTTTTCATTCTTGATTTCCTCTATCAGGGTATAACTTTTATTATTGAAATAGCTAGATATAAAAATAATGTTTATATCCGAACAACACCTTGATAAGAAAAGATTTTTAAAAAAGTGTAGCCCTACAATGTTATAAACTCGGATTGTTTCTTAAGTTATTCATATTATTTTGCTGAACATTTGCAGATGACTTTCATGATTATCATTCTTTAATCATCAATCTTCCCCAGTTGAACAATTTGCAGAAAGACAATGTTCGGTTGCGCAGTGAATTGGATCGTGAGATTGCCACGAGACAGAGTCTAGAAATGCAAGTTCAAAGCAAAGACCAACTAGTAGAAAGTTTAAGGTCCCAGTTGGATTCTAATTCCTATAAACGACTTTTGGAAAAGGCAGAATCCTACAAGGATCCAGACAAGCTGGTAAGGTCTATGAGAACTGTTGTTTTGTGTCTCTCTGATGTCAGTTTACTCCAAGGTAGAGATAAAAGACTGTAATACCAAACATCTTTGTTTCAGAGACACTTTTTTATTGTTTAGAGTGAATCAAAAGAATAGGCTGAGAAGCACTTTATTTGGCAAATATAATTCCTTTCGTTACTTCCTCCCATCCCTTCTTTCACAACTCTCTGAGCCCAGGTCCAATAGCATCAGGTAGGGCATCTGCTATAAAACTGGTTTATTACCAATATATAGAGGTTGTAGAATGTCGAACTGCTATGATGACCTCAGAGTTGGGATGAGCTGGCAGAAGAAGAGGAAAGAGGAAGTAAATTATATTGATTATTGTTTTTGTAGGTGATGGTCAGTTTGCTTGCGGCATATGCCTTTGGAGGCCTTTTCTTAAGTCAAATCTTTGTAATTGCTGCCTTGAAAAAACATTGGATTTTGCCTCTCTCTTTGGCTACTGAATAAGTGTGTATTTTACCAGATTGGGAGGCTTTTCTTTTTCTTCCTAATAATAGACCACAGCTTTCTTGTAGAAAATGTGTGGTCGTGATTATCAGCATACTTGGGGGGAGTAGGCAGGAGGGGAGTAATTTAGCAGTAAATTTACTGTACTTCACATCCAATCAAATAGGAGGATGGCTTGAAGAGATGTGTCATGAAATGAACTGCCTCTTTTACATATTTTATAACAAAGTTGCACACCAATAAAGTCAGGCAGCTATGTGTGGACATAAGCATACAAGGCCATTCAACAGATGGGCAGAACCTGTCAATCACCCAAATGACCATCAAGATTAAGATAGAGATATATAAGAGGATGATGACGTTTGAGCTGAGGACTACTGCATATGCCAATGTAGAGCTCACAGGGGTAGATAATAGGTACCCACCCACCCCTTAGGGTCCTAATTCTAGTAAATGAGGCATAGACAATGTGAATCAAAAAAATACACTTTACAGTCGAAACCTGATATATAACAGGAATGACAGGACCAAAGCAAAATCCTTGTATATCCGGTCCATGTTACATCAGATATCACACATTCATGAAGCAATCTTTCAATACCTACGGTAGGCCAAGGCTGGTGTAGGGCCCAAGCATGATGGAGAGGATGGGAGGTGGGGGGGGATGTCAATGTCTGCCATACGTCTATGCTAGGAGGCTAGACAGATACCAGTAGCCCAGTTTATTAAACGGTGGCCCTGTAATAAACTTTCGGGGCTAGGCCTAGCTCAATTAGTATCGTCTTTATCATAATGTGCTTTTTGGCCTTGCTGAACTGGATTGTGATGTTTGGGCCAAGAAATATGGTAATCTGAAATTTCTAGGTAGAGCATGCCTACAGAATGAAGGACGGCTTTCTATCAAAAGGAGCTCCAAAAATAGAGAAAGATTCACTGAAGTGACCCCTCTTTTTAGAACAATTGCAAAGCTGTCTTTCAGTGGAAGCACCATAGAGGTAAGAAACTCTTCACCATAGCTGCAATCCCAGCCTCATCATTTCCCTCGAGCCGATTTGGCTGAGTGTTTTTCTGAGGCATCAGCTTTATCAGACATACAGATGTGGGGATTTCTCTTAAGCTTCATACTCGAAGCTTTACAAAAGGATCCAGAAAACATGTAGGTTGGTAGATAGACTTGGATGTAAATGTTTGGCAAAGACCTCTGTATTTGCCTTAAGAAAACTTGAAAAAGGAAAAAAAAATGGGGAAGAGAATTGAAAAGTGAAAGCAAACCGAAAGGGAACCAAGATAAGTTTTTACTTGCTTTACTCTTGGACTTGTGTCTTCAGAAAATCATGGACTTGGAGAAAGGGTACAGTACCCCTTCTGAAAGTGATATAAGCGAGGTATCATGATTGTCTCTTTGTTGTGTGGTTCTGCTGTGACCAATCATCAGGCCTTTAAGATGCCAGTGTTACTTTCAATTCCACGGGTGTTTGCTCACTTTCATCAAACTATTTTGAAATGACTTCACACACTAAACAATTTGAATTCTACTTTTCTTTCTCTCATATTAAATATTGCTAAACCTATTTCAAACTCATTGTAAATCTTTTACAATTTTAAGAAATTAAGTAAAGAAGATAATATTTATTTTCAATTTAGATCTTTCCCTTTTCATAATCATTGCCACGTATTTGTAAGACTTAACAAAAGTATTCTTCATGTAAGTCATTGGTATAGATAACTTGAATTTGAAATTTTCTGTCCTCATTAGTAGATTCATATAATTCTAACGCAATGATTCATATTTGTGCACCTTTAGTAAAATGTTGCATAGTAAAGAGTTTGTTTTTTTCCAGATGCATTCACATTTTGCAGTTCTTGTTCACAAGTATCGTATTTGAAATATTGTCACATTTTAAAAGAACAAGTAAAAAAATTAAGAAATCAAAATGTTTTACCATGCATCAAGATTATACTCCTTAAGCATGCTACTGTTTTGATACTGCAAGGGATGTCTGGAAATTTCATGAAAATAGCCATAAATTGGCATCTTCTTTTTTGATCTCAATGAAATCGCAATAGTTTAGACAACTCACATTATTTGTCTCAATGAAGATCAATGTGCACCTCAATGAACTTTTTGCCCTGACAGATATCATTTAAGGAGTTAAAATAGATGATACTGTTGAGGGAAAAGGTCCAGATTGTATGCAAGGCTTATGCCTTCCTTATGTAATTCCAAAGCCACTTCTTTATCATTTTTTCTGCATGCAATCTGGCATTGTCATGCTATAAGTTGATGAGATGTCCTTCATATTTTTACTGATCTTCTTTGATGAAGGAAAAAATAATATACTTTTTTTGGTCATTACATCTTTACTATATGTAATTGTACATACAGAAGACGTTCAAGATGAATTTCAGTTCTCTCCCCGTCAAATGCAAAAGTCTTATAATATCTCAGATCTCTGGCCAAAATACTTATGTGAACAAAAATTATTCTTTGCAGCTGCTGCATAATTTTTCTTTTACTTATTGCAATTTTCACTTCAATTTAGAGGCAACTCTTGTATAGATTAAAGTTACATATCAATGTGAAGTCATTATTTGCCTACAGTCATACAATTCTTGTATTCACATTGATATCAATATCACTCATGGTAGTCTTTAGTCCAATAATTTGTCAGAGAAACAACATAGAGATAGAGGCTGGTGAGGATCCAAACGTCATAATTACAATAAGTGAATAAATAAATAATAAAATACTGCTTTATTCCTCCCCAAAAGGAAATTTGACACCCCTGAGAACAGTGCCGTGAAAATAAGGCAATTAGTGTTAATAACCTTGCCGCAAGATTAAATCACAATGCTTATTAAAACAATTCTTTACCTTAGTTCTTGTCCTCTTTCCAAATAGTTTTACATGGACCTCTTTTCACACTCATCTGTTTTGTTTTGTTTTTCAGTTATAAGCTATTTCTATAATCAATATAAAATTTCTTGCTCTGGTAGTTAGTAAAATATTTTTTATGTTTTCCTAAATGGTTATCAAATTTTGAACTGTATTGTTGAGAATTTTGTTTTTGTTTTGTTTTTGTTTTTGTTTGTTTGTTTGTTTGTTTTTTGTTTTTTGTTGTTTTTTTTTGGGGGGGGGCAGGGGGGTTCTTTTTTGATCGTCTAATAATAAAGGTGTATATATAAGATCTGCTTGGACAGCATTCAGCAAATGTTGACTTTTACTTTTAAAAAAGCATGCATGTATCTGTGTGTATGTGTGTGTGTATGTGTGCCTTTTTGTCTGTGTGTATGTGTCTCTGTGTGTGTGTGTGTGTGTGTAATTGATTGACAGCTCTACAAGGATCAAGTCTGAGAATATAAGTTGTGAAATACAAATGAAAAATATAATGGCCTCTGCATAAATTATTGAGGCAAAAACAGGCTATTTCTTATATCAAAGGAAAACAATGCATTTCCCTTGAATTAGAAGACAAACTTAATCAAAGAGCATTTGTTATCATTACACTCTTTACACGTTAAAAAATTTGTGTTTTAAGTTTGCTTATTCTACACATCTTAACAAAATAGCCAGGGCTTTATAAAGTGGATAGACACTTTCTTTTTATAAGAAATTAGCCTTCCATTTATGTTATCTCCATTTATGTGCAATTCAGTAAGAGTAGAAGCTGAAGTTTGATGAGTAATTTCATGTAAAGCATAATGTAAATAGTGTAAGTGTAGTAGAGAAAGCCAATCCATGCCTTCAACTGTTTCAAGTGCCTCCTACCTTTACTTCTTTTACCCAAGTCACATTGATTGAAATTCTATATGTCTTTCCTTTGTCTTACTCATTTCCTTGCCAACAATCTTTCAGACTCGTTCAGCCCTTAGTAAAGCTGCAGAAGATGCTGGCATCACAGATCCTCAAAATTTAGACAAATCTTATTGGATTCAACGAGTAGGAGAGGTGAGAATCAAAATATTCAGATTTGACCTGGGGTTTTTTCTGCTTCATTTGTGACAAAGATGTTGCTTTGATTGGTTTGTAACTGTCTTTTTCTTTGTCGGGCCACAATTTTTTCTTTTTGTTAAAAGGAAGCTAATAAAAACTTATGTGTTCTGATGTTATTTGAATCCTTATAAATAGAGACAGTTTGAAAGTTTGAATTTTGTTATCTACATAAGGTACCGGTAATAGTTTTATTTTATTGTCTCTTTTTATACAGAATTCGCCATTGCTTTTTAAAATTTCCTGTAAATTTTAACTGTTGCATGAAAATTAAATCAGATTTTTAAAAAAAATTAATCTATGACTTTGAGATATTGTTTCTCCCTTGTATCCCATGCATGCTGTTATTCTCACCATTCCACACCTCTTGTCCTGCAATGCAGTTGTTTAAGGAGTTTGTTTGCGATTTTTTAAAATTGAGTTAAATAAGCTATGCCATTGATCACATTTCACATTTTCAACAAAAAAACAAAAAACAACCAAAAACAATCAAACTTATAAAAGTATGTACATATCACAGATCTAAGATAATTGGATGTTAAGCTTGAAAAGATGAGTTCCAGAAATTGTGTTGACTAATTCAATATAATGTTGTTAGTTTTATCTAATTCTCAAATTTAAAAAAATTGCTCAAATCAAGAATTTTCACAAACATCTCACGTAGTCTTATGTTAGTCTTTAGTCTTTTTTAGCCATCTTCTTAAACTTTCTTTTGACTTTCTGATCACTCGAGATCTCTCTTTCTCTGTGAGATAAAAGAAAATATTTAAGAAAGAAGCCTTTTATTTATATTTTTATGTCCTTTCAATCTGACTGTCTTTTTACTTTACTTGCCCACATGACCTTAACCATCTTATTTCTGTAATACAATATCAGAGAGAAAATTAGACTGAAATTCAATACACTTGATATTCAACTTGGCTTACATATTAGACTCTGTCAGATCTAATTCATATGTTCTTGCATGGTGATTATACTTTATTTAAGACAAACTTTTAAAGTAGACTTTATCTAATACTAAAACAAAATCCAGGAAAAATGCTATTAAATCATTTGAGGCAAAAACAAGAAAATCTGCAATACCTTACTGTAAAATATGGAGAATATCTATTAAGATAATGAAGAGTTTTAGTTAAGAAATCACATAAATGTGAGGCGGCCTGGGAAAACCCGTCACTTTGTGAAATTTCAGAAATTGAGTTATTGACACTAGCATGTGGATGAGAAGTTGCTGAACATTTTTCTTTTTAGATTTTTTTATCTCCATTAGGAACGAAATTATGGCTATTTTTGTGAATGAAAGAGAAAAAACTAGAAACAGAGAAAATTGAGTTAAAAGTTTATGCAAGGTTTAATGAGACAATAACATGATTTTCTTCCTATAACAAGTGGTACTTTTATTTCTTGAACATGTTTACTCTACATGTAAAGTAAAATTTACCTTTAGAGATAACCTGTACCAGTAAGTAATAGTCCTTTCGAGCCAAAGCTGCTCGCAAAGCTGGAGCTTTTCCCAGTTTCTCTATGATAAAGCGGACATTGACAGACCTTACCCATCACTATCTGGATATGATGATGGTATATTGCAGTACTTTTGCAGCCAAAGCCTGCGGTAATTACTTGCTGAAGGAAAAACCCATGTTTCCACAGATATTTATAATCTATATGAATTTCCTCAAACATGAGCCAAAAGGCAAAAGTAGAAGAACCTGGGCTTGCAAGGTTTAGCAGGCAAAGACATGGTTTTGGAACTAATAACTGATTATTTTTGTGACAGCCTGAGGCCTGATGATACAGCTGAGTCGTCAGAAGAAGACTGTTTAGATGAGTGGACAGAACCTAGTAGTTCAGGCAAGCAGAGGCCTGCACTTCGAATCCCCTTACTTTTATGATAGGCCCACCTGGGATCTATCGGCACCGCGCGACACACTTCTTCCACTGTCAACTCACCCATCTGTTGTCCATCACTCTTCATTGCCAATTCAGTTTCAGTTAATCAGGCTTTAAAGTAAAATATTTCTTTCTTTCATGTTATTTATAGGGGCCTACTTATTGAATTGTGTGTGTGCCTCAACGCACATCTATTAGTTGCTAGATCTAATAGAAGTAATCAAGTTGTAATGTATAATTGTAGGCCTGGGCCTAATAAACCGATTATTCTCCTACTAGATCTAGACATAAATGAAGAATGGGATCTAGGTTTATGACTTGTTGGCTATGAAATTAGGTTTTGTTATAAAATAGACAGGGGCAGACATATTAATAACAAGAAAATTCGAGTTACCGATAAATTAGGGATGGGCATTAATTTCAAGCTTACTATTACTATGCGCACTATGAATGAACCGAAAGCGTGAGGAAATTCTTTTCCGACAGTGTACAACATGACATGGTTGAAAATTATAATGCCGCCTTTGAAGTAGTTGAAAGTGATCACAGTGTTACGCTCAAATGACATCATTTTGTCGAAATCCGATGATCTTATGCCTCAGAAAAAAATTAAAATAAAATATTTAGAAGTGAAATTTCAGTCTGAAAGTGATATAAATACAAGTGATTTAGGAATAGTTGTAGAGCATGAATATGGTACTAACTCAATTTTGACCTCGGATGACCTAAACACTCTTTTTGGCCTATAGCTCTATTCAGTGTCTTTCACAAAGCGACGTGTTTTTGCAGATCAGCTCACAAATGCTAAATGGATATTTTGAATATTTTATGATAGCTGCTAGTAAAAGTCTTTTATGAGCCTAGAATCTTTAGCAATAGCTTTAGTTCATAAAATATATTCCACAGTTTGCGTTAATTAGTTGCTGTTTCTTAATATTTGACCAAGATATGTACACATCAGAGTGGCTTTTGGGTTTTACCTATTAATCATGATTATTTCTTTCTAAACAGGCTGGCCAATCATAGGAGTCTATTGCTAGGGTTATAGATTTATTTAGTTACAGGTATATACAGTTTAATTTTTTTTTCTAAAGAAGCCTGAGACCATTTATATTGTACTGTGTACATTCTTTTTTCCTCTCCTTGGTGTATCTTTTTCGATAACACAAATTATACAATGTAACTTAACTATTTCTGCTTAAATCTGTCAAAGCTATGGAAAATAAAGGAAAATATATTTTTTCCATGCAATCTTTAGCATTCTATATATTTTAATTTTCAATATCGTGCTAATGCTTATCTTGAATGTTTTTTAACATTTGTATTCAAATTTTTGTTTCCTGTCCTTGGTATATCCTTTTCCTTAACCCAAATGTATGAATAACTTTACTCTTTAGATCGTTCTTGCTAAACTGCCTTACCTTTAGTAGGAAAGAAAAAATTTCCATATCAGCTGTAAGCTTTCCTCCATTTTCATTTTTATTTTTTTGTTTACATTAAATGTTGTCTTTTTTAGCATTGGTTTAAATTTGAATGTATAACTTTTTTTTTGCTTCATGAAACAACAAGATTTGTTTGTGTTGTTTTATTTGTTGCTTTCCATCATCTTTGATTCAGAGTCAGTTCCATTTTTTAGCTCTGAAAAGTTTGTTCTTTTTTCTTGCTTAGGAATGAGTAATTTCATGTGTATTTTACAACTCTTGAATAGATTGCTGATTTGTATCTCTACTAATTGTTGTCTTTCTTATACTTCTTTGCTGCATTTCAATGTTATTGTTTATCAAAGTCACAACTTCAATGTCTGGTAAGAATTAGAGGAAGACTAGACGATGCATTGCTTTTAATTTCCATTCAAGTAAATTTTCATGTACTGTTAGGAGACAC
>JAOWAY010022249.1:0-19056 GCA_028565895.1 Goniobranchus geometricus
TCTCTCTCTCTCTCTCTCTCTCTCTCTCTCTCTCTCTCTCTCTCTCTCTCTCTCTCTCTCTCTCTCTCTCCAAAATTTATACACATAAACATAAGATCTAATGGTTAAGAAGATTTATCATCAATTAATATAAACACAATACACGCCCTCCTTGTAGTTAGAGAAGTATTACAAAAAATAACTATGGCATTTATATGTTTCATGTTCCACGGTGTAACCATGCTCACACACTTTATGATAGCAACACTCCCCTGACCAACGGCAACATAGAGAAGATTTATAACAAGACTCGCAGCATGTTAGGGGCATGTATACTTTTTTTTTTCAGACATAGACAGCGCTGTCTTAAAAGCCAGGTGCTCATTCACACCTGAGTCGAGTGAGGTGCCTTACATAAGGACACGCCCTTGACTCGGCCACACTAGCGAGGCTCAAACCCATGGGTCACACACACTAGTACATGTACTATGTTGAATACCTCTTGCCTCTCGACTTGTGCCGAGATGTTATCATCACTTAGTCTCAGGCACTCACATAACTTATGAATTATTTGATTTCTATAACAGTAAGTATGTCTTACAAAGATGAGTCTTATTTAAAAGCTTCTTAAAGACTTCAGAGCTGGTTGCAAACCTCACAGAGAGGCGAAGGCTTTCCAGTGATATGTGGACCAATCTTCCTGAAACTTGTCTCCAAAACTTTTCAAACTGGTCTTTGGAACAGACAATTTTACATTAGAGGTCCATATTTAGGGTCAGGGTTAAGTTAGATTTTGTAACGCCACACTTTTTTTTTTTCAATTTAGGTGTCCTCCTTTTATATTTAAAATAAAATCCCTGTAGCATGAACCCCTCATGGGACTTTTTTAGCTGACTGTGGCTATACACAGATCTGGACTGATAAACTGGCTTTTCGTCTACATGCATCCCGTATCAGACCCGCTTAAAGGCTTTTTGCCTTTGCACATGCCCAGAATAGGAGCACTGTATAGGCCTTGACCAGATGATTGTCTTGGCTTAGACACTTGCCCTTAGCCTACTACACAGGCAGTTCATTTTTTGTGGTGGCATATTTCACGTGACCTAGTCAGTGTTTTATTAATGGATTTCTTTGTCTTGACATTACATGGTCTTTTGCTTAATCCAGACGACATTGAGGGTGCGAACTTAATCCCAAGTTGTGCAATGGACTCTATTGCAGCCATTGATATCATCCATGAAATATTTGATGATGCTGGATGGGCACGATTACTGCAAAGAAAAAAGAAAAAGAATGGCAATCGATTAAGATTGCAGAGAAATGGCTCAGGATTTTCAAGATATCATGCATCAATTGGCTGTGACAGCTTCCCAAGCTGGGTCCACATGCGATGCTTAAGACTTGTCTTTGCCCAGAAAGTAAGATACTGTTTCATTTTATGCAAGGAACCAGAGAACCAGTTATGAAAGCATTTTACATATCAATTGTACAAATTCTGGAGTTAAAACCAATAAATTCGAGAACTTGAACTACTACAATGTGAACTATATATGCACTATGAACAGGGAAAATAATCATGGGATGCAAAGACTGTGCCTTACTGTAATCTTACTTTGCTATCCTTCATGCACCAGGCTAAGCGTAATTTAGTCTTAACAATGCTTAAGTTGACAATGGTGCCGACCACACCTGTGTGAGCTTGTATAGGGCCAGGAGATGGTGATTATCATTCTCAGATCTCTGAATGCAATGTAAGTTAGCACATTCTACAGTTGGGACCAGGGTAGAGGTCAATTGACTACATGTCCGTCCTTGACATGAGTATAGGCTTGTTGACTATACATGTCATGGACCGACATGTGGTCACTTTGTTTTTAGTTTGGAGGGGTGAGGCGGGGGCTGCTGGGGTAACGTTCCCACTGTGGATAGAATGGCAGTGAGAGCATTCACCCTGTATTTGTAGCAGCTCAATCTATATTCAGGGAAAACTTAAACATGTTGATCTGCTTTCAGTTGGCAAAGGGCCTGTACCAATCATCTTCAAAGGCCCTGTATTCCTCCTCTTTCCCCCCAACCCCTCTCCCCACCACTTATTTTAGCGTGGTTTACTTTTGTAACCCATTACATTGACAAATAGGACTCACACCTATAATCCTCCCGTACAAACGCACATACTTTCAATACCTTCATCTTGCTTTCACTGTTCCCTGGTAGGCCTAAGTCAGTGGATCAAACAAAAGCAGATATCCAATAGTTTCATTATTTCAGTAGTGTCATGCATTACTATGAACAAGGCACATGAATGTGAAATCTGTTGATTGGCTGACTCGTCTTTCTTCATTTTAGCAAATTGCATAGTAGGCCCTTCTACTTCTCATCATCATTCACGCTGTTCGCAACTATGATCAACGCATTTAGTTGCTTCGACAGTTCTCCTCTCTCACTGAATCCATATTTCTTTTGCCCAGCTCAAATTCTAATTCTTATTTTCTCTTTTAAATATTCAGCATAAAAGTTTTTGCTGTGTACAAATTGTATTTTACTAATTCTGTTGTTTTGAAAATTAAGTGCGCTCAAGAATTTTGAAAGCTAACTTATGAATATTTAATATGCCTTATTATTATTATAAACTTTTCATGTTTGTGGAAAAGGTGAATGTCATGAACATTTGTTGATTTTTTTTTTCTTACAAGGCAAGAAGTATCCTTTTGGCTCATGAAAAGAAACTTTTCTGTGTACATCTTAAATATGCTAATTGATTAATGTAAAAGTGTATGAATGAAGGATAAAGCATGCTGTGGAATATGAGAGCTTTCCTTGTGCCATTTTTATCTGCTGTCAATTTTTATTCTTAGATTTTATCTAATACTTTGATTAGTTACCTTTTCATTACACAATGCTGAGTACAGCGTATACAATCACTGTAACCTCACTCCCTGAGCAAAAGGAAATCGTATCTATCTTGTCAAGTGATTTTGGTCCTACATATAATGTTTTATTTGTTTCAAAGTTAGATCTAGACTTCTAGTTAAAGATGCTAAATCTCGATCTGATCTTGATCCAGACAATAGTAGTCTTAACATCGTCTCTTCGATGCCACCAAAGATATAATCGAGATGCAGTCTGCCAAAAAGATCTAGACGGTGTTGTAAAATATGAAATAAAATCTGTAAACTAAAGTTTAATGAAACTCCTTCATTACCTATGCATCCAAATTTCAGGTCTGAAGATTCAGCGGTCTGAAAGCGTTTATACACTAGATGACGCTTGTTTTACAACATTACGCCAAATATGTAATAAATGAATGGTCAAGGATATGTTGATGTTCACCAAAGTCATTATTTTTCTCCATAGAGATCAGATCAATCCTTACTGGCTCAATTCTACTTTGCTGATGAGGAGCTCAATCATGTTGCTGCAGAGCTCGACAGTTTTGAAGGCAAAGGATATCCTGAGAAGTGTGCAGTTCTTGTCAACCAACTGCGGGCTTGTCAGGCTAGGGTTCTTAACGTTGTCTCACAGATGATGGATGAGTCTATCAAAGATCAACGTGCTCTGAGGGATTTCCGTGTCAAATTTCCTGATGACCTTTGTCAAGAAAACCTTGCAGGCCAGCTATGGTTTGGTGCTGAGGTAACATGTTGTGTTAATTTATTGAATATATATATGTTCGGTGTACTTTTCTTTATATAATAGTTAAGTAAATAATAAACTCATTTGAGTCTCTAACAGGTTGTCCCACTATATTCATATTTTATACCCAGATAACCCAAGTCACTTATGGCTCACACAAGTGTTATCCTTGTAACTTTTAAGACTACAGTCTGATTTCAGACTGGTTATAAGGATTTGTGATTTGTCAATTTCGGATAATTTTTATGGGGCTGATCATTTTGCCCTGATTATCAAAGAGAAATTGAACTGTTACATATCATTCATTCAAGTAGTTAAATATCTTGTGTCATAAGATGCTCAGAAAAGGAATGCCAATGTGAAAATTGTCGTCAAAAGGGGCCAACAAAAATACAGTCATCATAATTTAGTGTGAGCTGTCCCCAAGGGGACAGAAATGACAGACGACCGGGTTGTGCTCAGTGGTCAGGATTTGTAAGCTCCACACGGTCTTATATGTTTTGAATGAACTGCTTTCCACACATTTAATTACCTTGCGTAATGGGAAGCCATGCTGTCATCAAGAAAGACTCGTCACATGGTAGATGAATTCATCCGACTTCAATATCAGTGATGATGACATCAGCTGAAAGGCACAGGGAATATGTGACAGCGCAACAAGAATGACAAATACTAGTATAAATGCACAATGTCATGAAGGACTGAAAATGAGACCATGAGACATGAACTGAATACAAGAAATGCTTAATAGCTGCAGAAGGAATGACTTGAAAAGTCAAGCAGTTTATTAATCTGTTTATATCAAGTGATAATGATTTATTAATATCCATATTTTGTCAAGTCTTGGAATACATAAGACATAGAAACATCATCAACCATTTTGAGCATAATCAAAATCTTAGACAATATGCAACATGGCTTTAGACAAAAAAGAAGCTGCGAAACACAGTTAATTACAATCTTAGGTGACTTTAGCAACTGACTAAATAATAGAAGCCAAATTGATGCAATTCTTTTAGATTATCCAAAAGCTTTCGATAAAGTAGATCACTTAGGATTAATTCAAAAGATGAACTACTTGATTTCTGAAAACATTATACAGTGGACAGAGTCATTTCTACTAGGCAGACATCAAACAGTAATGGTAGGAGTAGAATCAAACACAAAATGAGTAGAGTCAGGTGTCCCACAATGAATGGAACTCAGGGCGCTCTTCTTCTGAATAAATGTAAATGACAGAGACAAAAACCTCTCAGCCAAGACCACAATAAGATTATTTGCTAATGATAGCTTACTGTACAGAGAAATAAAAACAATAGATGATTGTGAATCATTGCAAAGAGGCCTTGAAACCCTACAAGAGTGGACAGTAATTGGATTATGAAATGCCGTCCAAAGAAATGCCTGATTATTACAATCACTTAAAAGCGCAAACCAAAAATACAAGTACAGGAGACATAATGAGATACTGAGTGAAACTAAAAGTGCAAAATACTTAGTACAACCATAGACAGTGAGCTTAAGTGGACACTAGAAGAGCACAGGTTCAGGATTAAGTCTACAATTCTCTATGAAGTTAAAACTAGACTAAACAAAAGGCAGAACTATAATGTACCACATTCAAACTTAGATTTCCAACAAAACTCCTTCTTCCACAGCTCACTTAGACTGTGGAACAGAATCCTGATTCTGTCAAATACAGTCGAGACGTGGACTCCTTCAAACAGTCCATCTGCCACATTACCCTTAGGTCAACGAATTAGACATCAAATACATATTTGATTATTTATTTAAAGACTGTATAGTCATATGGTAAAATCTGTACTGGACATAAATTGTTCATTTGATGATTACTAGATTTAATCTTTAAGTTTAGGTAAAAGAAATATTTTAGTTGTTAATGCAATGCGTGACATCATGAAAAGGTAGTTTTAATCTTAGGCATTATTTTTTTTCTTCAAATGTCTAATTGGAATTTGATTATGTAGTTGTCATTCATACAATTTGAAATCTTTCTCCATTATTGTTTTTCTTATCATATAAATATATAAATTCTTTTTTTGAAAATAAAGATAAAAATTTGACCTTTATTTTTTCACTCCATAGTGCTTGGCAGCAGGTTCTAGTATTATGAACAAAGAAGTTGAGAGTGCCTGTATGCGGCCTTTGGCACGGGCCCTTACGAAAAATCTAGACAGCCTTAGAACTATTCTCAGAGAACAGTGCCTTCAGAATGTAAATGAATATACTGAAATGGTAAGTGCAGCACATAATATGTCATAATATTTATTTAAAAAACAGAATGGTTTTGGTGGTTTAACAAGCCATGAGGAAATTATCTTTCTTTATTAGGAAGCATATCAATGTCTTTGATGTGAGGTTTTGATGACCATAGTGTTTATATTTCAGTCCAACTCCTGAGAAATTCTCTAGCAGTTTTAAAAAACCCAAAACCCAACCCACCAGTCTTTCCCGATTTTTCTTTTCCCATGTATCATCTGTTTGGCTGAGACAAAACTTTAAACATGACTGATTTGAAAAATCAGAGCATTAACAATAAACAAATGGCGATTTTTAAGAAAGATCAATTTTAAGCAAAATGACTGTTAGTACATATGAATTGAGAAGAAAAAGGTATGTCTGTCTAATTTTTTTTCTCGTAAGCATTAGAAGACATGAGTTGAATGTTTGCCTGCACAACAATAAACATAACATGAAAAACAAATTGATTTATATGCCTTTGTTGTTCCTTAATTTTTATATCAAATTGAAGGAATATTATTGCAACTTTTTTCTGATTGAAATCTGTTTCAGATTACTGAATCCTTAATTATTTTTGATAAGCTTTTTGCTGAATTTGAACTGAGGTAAGAAAAGGAACTTTGTTTGATTAGTAGAGATTGATATATTTTCAAATTTCTTCATACTATATATTTGTGACTGATTAACAGTTTTTTTTTCTTCTGAAAAATACTCTTCACATTAAATCCATATATTATTATCATTACTGTAATGATAGAGGAAAATATCAAAATATGATATTTTTTTTTAGTCTTAGAATCATTTAGGTAGTTTCTTAATATTCACAACTCTTTTTGACAGCTATGTGAGCGCTATGGCCCCCGTGAAAACTGCACATGAATATGATATGATTCAAGAAATTACTGTGTTATTCTCAGAGACTGTAGAAAGGTAATGTTATATCAACTTTTTAATATACATTCAGTTTCATGCTCAGTGTCAGAGGAAAAAATTATACAGGAAAAATTATTGGTAAGAATACAGAGTCATTGTTTCTTGATAAATGAGTTCAAAATACAAAACAGTCAAAATACTTGCACAACTTTGTCAAGGAATTGAAGAAAAAAAAAAGCCGAAGTGGACAGTGTGTCTTGAAGCAGTAAAAATTAATATTTGTCATTACCTTTTTATTTTTTTTTTTGTTTAACAAAAGAAAGGTTCTAATATATCACTGTTTACATACCTTATTATTTCAGAGCCCTCAAGATAGGTCTTTTGTCTCAGGATATGATTGATGAATACGACCCAGCTCTTATGTTTACCATTCCTCGACTAGCCATTGTCTGGTAAGTATCGACTTAAAATTTATTAATTTGTTTAATTTATTGATGATGCATAAAATCATGCATTTGTTGTAATAATACCTGGTGGATTACTGCCTTTCTGTCTAGTTTATTCCACCTCTCTTCTCTTCTCCCCTCCCTCCCCGCCTTCTATCTCACACTAAATTATAAACTTTACAAATTGATTTTGTGGTAGCACATACCTGACACTATCAAGGCTATACAAATTAAGTTGAGGGAAGCTTTTAAAAAGATTTTATGTTTAATATAGCTACTTTTTTGTTATTTATTGAACAGTATGAAGGTTTCAGTGTTCTATAGCTCAGACATTGCTTTTCTTCAGTATAGTCCCTATAATTTTGTGCTTTTTTAAAAGTTAAATTTTTCTCAACAGCGGAACCCTCATTTTCAAAGATGGCCCACTCAACCCAGATAATGATCCTCGCAATATATCAGAAATGTTCCGACCTTTCCAAACTCTTCTCCATAAAATCAGGTAAGCATTTTACAGGCACACCAATAATACCTGCCTAAAAAAGACTGTGTTTTGTCAGCATCCATTCACTTTTAATTTGCAACGTAAGAATGAACAGTTTTCATCCCCATTTGGCCTAGTTCCACTAAGATAATGGTAAAATAAAAATTTAACATGCAACATTGATCATATATGGTTCTAGTATGTGCTATTTAGTAATCATGTAAATTCTCAAACCTTTTTGAAAATATAACAGATACTTTTAACAGCCATGAAAATGGTCTTTTCACCCTGAAATTATGTGGTGGCAGGAGGAAAGGGTTGTACCTCTGGACATATCTCTAGATCTGGTATTGACCTTTTTTGTTTTTGTTTTAAAAAGTTCATTGAAATATCTTCCGGAGAACAATAGCATTGAGATTGGCAGTAAAATCTACAGCGGAGAATGACTTTTTGTCGTTTGAGTGGACATAAAGAAAGTCTTTCACTTCCAAGCTGCTTGGCCTTTTTTGAGACCAAATCTTTTCAATCTGAAAGAGAGAGATAGAGATTTATGTTACCATATAGATTGATACCATGTTGCTATTTAATATGCATTTAGGCCATTGAACACGTACCCTATTTGCCAGCTGTAGAAACAACATATATTTTATCGAAACATAAGTATGTAGAAGCACAGGCAACTGTCAGACTCTGCTTTGTGGGAAAAGCGAAAAAAAGAATCTTTTTTCAAGGTTGTGAATAAGTCTTTTAACCGTCTAAAGGTTTTGTCCTATAAGATTTATAACTAAAATTATTTCGAGTAAGATGCTGATGCAATTGTTGTATATTTCGTCTGATTGTACGCATGAAATTGTTACATATTTGCTCGAGTGTACACCTGAAATAAAAAAGATATCTTGAAAAAACCAAAATTTTTTTTTTGTTGTTGTTTTTTTTTTTTGCAGGGAACTGTTGAGTATCCTGACAGGTGATGAACTGAACACCCTTGAAAGAGCTTTGTGCAGTCAAGACGAACCTTCCTTCTTAGTAAGCCTTGAGGAGAAACGCAAACAGGCAAGGGAGGAAAGACGAAGGAACAAAAAGGGGAAGAAATCCTTAGCAAAGGCTGAAAAGCGCATAGAGGCACAAGAAGAGGACAATGGCAGTATTGAAAGTGAATTGACTGCTCGGGAAATTGCTGAGCGATTGGAGGCTCTGGCCTTAAATTTTGAAGCGTCAAGAAACAGTGCAGAACCAAGTGCTAATGAGGGTGCTGAAGGAAATGTCCATACGGACATCCAATATCAGAATGGTGAAGCATATTCATCATCATCATCTCCACTGTCTTGCAGTGTTGCCAATGGAATATGTCATGGTCAAATTGCTAATCAGGATTTGTTAGTGCAGCAGGAAGAAGACCAGCCTTCTACGAATGTAGACAAAGCTCAGCAAGAGGACATGAATGGTGAAATGGATGCTCCTTTTGAAAATTCCCACAGGATTATTTCAAGTTCTTCATTGACTGATCTAGCAAGCAATGAGTGCAATGGTCACATACAACTTGTATCTAAGGCAACTTGCGAAAATTCCAGTGTATTAAACAATCAAAGAATGGAGGATGAGGATGATGACCATATCAACATGAAGAAAAATGGTGGTGCCATTTCAGGTGAACCTGGTCGATATGAACTCAACAAGTGTAATAGTAATGACTCAGGTCTTCACAGTGATGTTCTCAGCAATTCTGGCAGCATGTTCACCATTTCTTCAAGTGATTCTAACCAGCAGATTACAACTTCAGAATCGGCAGTGCTTCTGGCTGATCAAAATGGGATAGGCTGTGAAGAAGATTCAAGTGAAAGGAAGCAAGAGTCTGAGTCACCAGGGAGAGACTCAGAAATTTGCACCTTGTCACCTCAAAGGAGCATGCAAGATGGTAAGTGGCTTGATTTGAGTCGATTATATTCTTCCATTCTTAAAAGATGCTTATCACTCATTCTGTTCTTAATCCCAGCTTAGGGGTTGTATCACCTCAGGAACTTCAAGGATCTCCTTTTTTACCCAGTTTCCTTGAATTTCTTAACCCTAGTAGCTGGCGCCATTTTACCAGAAGTGACATCATGGCTGTTGACGTATTTTGATTCTACCAATCAAGGCAGTGTGGCAGAGGAATGGGGCTACTCATGTCTAAAACCTCCATTTCATTGGGTAATAACAGAAGAATGCAGTGAATAAAAATACAAGTCACAATGGTTAGGGGAGTATTGTTGCCTAACTGGCGCACACAAGGCAAACAGTTGAATGAGGAGAATGAAGGCAAATATGTCGACCTAGACACATGTTGCTGGCTTGGGAGGCCCTTATTTGAACGCTCGATAACAAAGCCATGAAGCAGGGTAAAGGATTAATATAACTTGCTATCCCATTGGTGGTTCTTTAAATTATAGTTAGGACTTCAGCTGGGACACTTTCCTAAAATGACAAATAGTTGATTGGGCCAATCAAAAGACCTAAGTAGGGTCAGGCCTGCTGGCTGGGGAAGACCCACTTCAATGCTCGATAATGAAGCCCAGATCCGGGGTAAAGGTTACAAGTAGCATGCAACCCCATTGTAAAGTAAAGTAAAGTTAGTCCCATGCCCATGAATGAGTATAGGGGAATTAAGGGTAGAGCCCTAATTATACTAGGCATACGGCATAATGTGGTAGTTAGCCATTGCTTTCCATGCCGCCTTTACTTCCACCAAGTCTAGAAAGACCTAGCTGTCCATTTTTACTGCTGGGTGAACAGGGGGCCCTGAAAAAAAAATCCACTGCCCGACTGGGCTCAAACTCGGGCCACCTTGCATGGCAGTCAGCTGCTCTGCCAACTGAGCTACCGGGCCACCTACCCCATTGAAGTTCTTTAGATTAAAGTAAAGACCTCTTCTGGGTCATTTTCCTTATAAGGAACATGGAAATTTTCCATTTAATAGGGTCATGGTCCTTTCAGCAACATGATACGCTGTTGCACTCCCCATGTCCAAGATCAGGGCATATCATATTACACCCAAGTGCTTCTCGGGTTGCTGCCATGGCACAGAATTGTTCATATGCAATAGCTTCTCAAGTGTTAAAATATCAAATTGTCCAATGTAGTTAGAAGCTACAAATTGCTTGGAAAGAGTGATTGTAAAAATGTATTCAAGAGTAACCAAAAAAATTGTATCATCTGATAAAGATGTGATAAACATCAACATAAACGTGATTCCGGAATTACATGTAATACAATAGTTTGGGACTCTCAGAAAACCCAGAAAATTACAATTTCTTTCAATAGAGCAGTGGCTGTGTGTGTTACTTGTTGATTACTTGTGTTTTTTGTCTGCTTTTATATTTCAGTTATCAATTGTTGATCACTTAGTTTATTTTTTGTGTTCTCCATTTATTCCTTATGAGTTTTTTTTTAATTTGTTTTGTTACGTTTTTTGATCTATCATTTATCCCCTGGTTAATATTTGTGTATTATCTGTTGATTACCTTGTGTGTTTTATATGTTTTTGTTGCCTCAGTCATCTATTGTTGATCACTTGGTTTACTTTTTTGTGTATTATCCACTGATTGCCTTGTGTGTTTTTTTATGTTTTTTTTTATATTTCAGTCGTCTATTGTTGAATGCTAAGTTTATTATTTTGTGTTGTCTGTTGGTTAACTTGTGTTTTTTAAACTTGATTTTTAATTTCAGTTATTTGTTGTTGATCACACATTTTATTTTTTATTTCATCTGTTTACCAGTGTGTTTTGTTTCTTTTTGCTTTGTTTAAGTTTTGATCACCTTGTTTATTTTTTATGTCATGCATTGATATTGTTTACCTTTTGTTTTATTCATTTCTGTAATTTTTAGTCACCTTTGTTGATCACCTTGTTTGTTTTTCATTTTAAAATCATCTATTGATTATTTCAATCTTAATTTATATTCTTCTACAATTGAGGCTAACTTTTTTTTTACCACTCATTTGACATTTCCTCTACTGAGAAGATATAGAAGTCTCAATGACAATTCTGCTCATGCATGTGGTAGAATGCAACAAAAGATTGGGTGAGAGCAAGACTTGTCTGTCCTTCCATCTTCCTGCATGCTCTCTTCTGCTGGAGAGGCTAGTTGTATATAAGTGGCCATCCCCCATTTCATGGTTGACTTGCTATCTATATAGACCATGTATTTTTCTAAGCAGAGGCTGGTTGAAAATCCTGAGTGGTAACTGCGAAGAGTCTGGGGATTAATGGCTTTTGTTGATATCCCCTTTTGTGGGCTCTGGGATCCTCATCTTAGAAATGAAAGAAAATGTCGTGCAAACTCTGTAAAGTTTAGACCCATCTAATCCAATCCCGAGTCCCTGACCACTAGCCAAATCCAAGTCTAAGGGTAGGGAGAGCTTGCCAAATCCAAGTAGTAGAAGACCTTTACTTCCCCAGCCAAATCTCATCTAGCTATGACTGTGGAGATTTGTTAAGAATTCCAAACCTCTAACAAATTCAGTTCCTGTTAACAAATCCAAACCCCTTTTTGAAAGCTTTCCAAGGCAAATCCAGAAGCCTGTGATATTTGAAAAGGTGTGAAATTTTGTACTGGAATCTGAGATGGCAGTCATTTCTTTGGCAACTGGAAGGACAGGGCTAAAAAGTAAACATTTTTCATCTCAGCATTACATGCCCATCACACTTGTATATTAGTCAAATTGATGTTATGTATCTGGAAAATTTTTGCTCCAGGACACTCCCCCCAATCAGTATGAATACAGTCTCAAGGAAGTAAATGTCTGCTGTCTTAATCAGAATCAATTAAAATTCCTCTGTGGGCTCTTCCCCACCACAGTTTGATACTTTGTAGCACACTTTTGATCATATAGTAGTGACCGCCTAACATCCCGCCCCTCGGGAAATTGAAAAAGCGGGATCTTAGGCGGACTGCAAGGGAGACAACTCATACGGCTCTCAGTGTCATTCAGAATCATATCCAATCAGCAACAAACCCCTTTGGAGGCGTGGTCATAAGGTCATAAGCAAACTTGAAGAAGACAGTTCGTTTTCACCCTGTCAATCACAAAGACATGCCTTTGCTTTGCATCGTTTGAATGTACTCCCACGCAAATGGCATGTTTATAGGGTGCTTGAATCTAAAGCGTCATTGCCATTGATCCACTCTTGTTAAGCAGCCCTTACCCAACATTTCAATTCAATTTGTTCTCTAATATTATGACATAAAGTAAGCATATGCCAATTTAAGATCTACCTGTTGACATCATCGCATTCCAGCGACGCAGAACAATAGCCCATTGATTGACTCCCATGCACAGTAGATGACCGCCCATTGGTCTCTTTGTTTCGAGCAGACACAGGTTGGCGCCTTTCAGTTACACCTAAATGGGGTAGGTGACCAGGTGACTCTTACCTGTGCTCAGGTGGCTAGCTACAATCTTTTTATGGTTTTGACCAAGATGATGAAAGACAAAAGTCAGAAAAAATTATTGGTCACACCACTATCTCGAAAAAGCGGGATCTTAGGCGACGGGGGCGGGATCTTATGGGGCAAATTTATATGGAAAAAATTCCGTTTCACAAGAAAAGCGGGGTGCTAGGCGGTCACTACTGTATTAAGATATTTAGATCTATACTACTCAGTTTGATATATTCATAAAGAACCTCTGAATTTATGACTTGCAGGAATGAATTCATGTGCATATATTCTTAAATCTGATCATGTATAAACTTTAAACCTTTGAAACCATTTTAGAATTAAATGTGCTAAAATAGTGACTAAGTCAATTTTGGTACTAATATAATCAGTACTAGCCTTTTCTTTTTCCTCGTCCATTGTTTGTTTGTTTGTTTTTTTCCTGCTGGCCAATGCTGCATGATTTTACTTAATTTTCTTCTTTCTTGCAGATTCTGATATCAGAGTTCCTGGTGAATTTGATTCAGAACATGTTGATAGTACTTCCCATATCCTTCATAAGACAGAACCTCAGGTAGAATGTCCAGCCCCCTCTGAAGCAAATACTATTTCTAATGATTCAAATGCCGATGAAGGTTCTTCAAGCACCACCCATGGAACGTTAGAAGGGGAACAGAAAAATTCATTTGAAGAAGGATCTGAGTCACAATTACAGCAAAAGAATTGTAACATGCTCAATACAGGAAGTGAAAACGACTCATCTGCCATTTCTAACGAGTCTAAAGAAGAGTTAATGCTTGAAAATCATTCAGAGAGTGAACATTCCCAATACAGGGCCCTGGAAGAAATTGATCTGACTCAAAGCCATGCTTGTGCTTTACAAATAGACAGTGAAGTAAACTGTGAACCAAATCATTCCTCTAATGATTCCTCCTCTCCAAAAGATGCCTGTGATAATAAATTACAAGAAATTGATCTTTTCAAGAATTGTGCCAAAAATTGTGTAAATGAAGATGATGAAAGTCTTGTTTGCAAGGCCCCGGATACTTACCTTAAAGACACTTCTGATTTCGCTACGTCTGAGAGCGATTCTAACTCTGACACTCAATCTCCCTTTTTAATTATTGACTCAAATTTGCAACCTAGTGGGATAGATCAACTGCAAAGTCATGCCAATACACTTTCTGCATCAGCTTTACCTCAGGCATTAGATGAATATGACCATCAAAGCAGTGGTGCCATTCCACATTCGTCTGAGTCTGTCAGTAATTCAAATGCCACTGCAAATAACCATGCTGTTGCTGCTACGTCATCTACGCAAGTTCTCAAAGAGCAGAAATTGAATCCTGAAGTATCGAAAATGCCTGAACATGCAGAAAGTGTTCCATCTGAACAATTGTCATCACAACCTTCATCATCTCAATCACAAACTAAACACAGCTCAAAAAAGAGCCATCATCGAGGTCATAAAGAGTTACGCAGAGGAAATAGATCTGATGTTCACTCCCATCTGTCAAAAGACAGAAAGCCCAAGTTGTGTGCTGCCCACTCAAAAATGATGCTTCATGCCAGCCAGTTGGATTCTGATTGGTAAGATGTATAATTATATAATTATTGAGGGGGAGGGGGTTAATTTCATGAATTTGTGTACTCTGTCAGTAGACTATTTTGTACAGTACTGGTGCTGTAAAAGAACACAGTCCGCCTTACTGCACTTTTTTTTTTCCACACAATAGAATTTTTTGTATATGAATTGGCCTCTTAACAACATGCCCCAGTCCTGCTAAAAACAGAAGCTTTTCTTTCTAATTTGATAAAAAAATTTCATTTTTTCATAGGCACTTAATGCATTACGATTTCTGTTTTGTTTTATTTGTTTTTTATTAAGCTACACATCTAGCTTTTATTAGGCGCTAATAAAGATGTGCATGTATCTGCCAGATGGATAAGTGTCTTTTTGTCCATGTGGGCAAAGCAAACAATGATCACTATCTAGCTGGGTAGGTTGTTTGATTAAAAATTAACAAGAGATGGGGCTCTACCCACCATGGACTTGACAGATGGAAAGGCGTCCTTCTATTCACCTAGACAAAACAATCAGTGTCCATAGCTCTACTCACCAGACAGCGAGTCATAATGATGCAGAGAAATGGTGACAGGGAAAACAATGACATTACACTGACATGTGTCCTAAGTCTTTTATCGCTCAATGAGTGTTACGAAACAATTGAGTCAGTTAAATCAATGATAAACGTCTCATGAATGTGGTGATGGGGAATTAGGAGGCTTTCCTTGATTTTGTTGTGTTCGGTCAGTTTTGGGTGACTGGACTTTGGTTCCTCCCCTTCATCCAGAAGGTTAGACAGCCTTTGTTAAATATGTATGAAAGCAGTTGCAATGTATTGCATGAATTACAGGCTTGGTAAGAAATGAGTTTATTAGATTTGATCATGTGCATAGCCCTTTGTGGGCTTGCATTTTATTGATTCTTAAATAAGAGAGTGGGACTCTTGAAGAAATATATAGATTATGTCCCTTGTAGTCCGTCTACGTGTATATTCCATCTAACAGCACATTAGCTTAATGAAAAATTATGGATCATTACAGTGGTGCTTGAGGATGTTCATGTTCAATATAGTTCTGTTCTGAGCTCGTCATTTTATGTATAAATGTATAGAGTGTGCTTGCTTACTGAGAATGGTATTTTGTACTGGTTTTCTTTTTTTCTCCTCTTTTTTTGAGAGTGAAAATGTATTTAAATAAAAAGGTTACACAATTTTACTTGGAGATATTATACAGGTATTTGACTAAGATGGTTTAATATTGCTTCAGGGAGTTAAATAAGCTGGATCATACTACAGGAGGTCAATATATAAAAAATTCGAACATGTTTACTATTGTTTAATATAGCAACTGAACTTACATGCACCATTATTCTACATCTCAAAAGGCTCCTTGTTCAATTAACGCTTACCATTATTGTGCACTTTCTCCGGTTCTCTCTACTCACTCTTTACAAGGTGCTTGCTAGAAGAAAAAAAAAGTATCCCACCTCAGATTCTTTTCTTATTTCGCTTGTGGATCTACCATCTGAGGTTATCAAGGAGCATAGATATTTGCATTTTATAACTTGCTTGATTTTTCGCAGACACAGCAAATATGAAAACCTGACACTTAGCACATTGGCAATTTCATATCATGTCTTTAGAGTAAATAATAAAGGAGACAGACTTTCAAAAAAAAAAGTCAGTGATTTTACATGCTTTGCCTTTCCTTCAACATTGTTGGTATGTAGAAACTTGGTATGGTGTACCCCCTTCAGACCACAAAATAAATATGTTGCAGCCAAGGTCCATTGTGGTTTCAAAGGGAATCTGATTTCAGAAACTGTGGCCAATTTCTCTTGCAGAGAGAGAGCTTTTCTTTTTTATGCCATGATGTAGTCAGGGTTAGCAATGACAATGATGAGAGTAAATGTAGAAATGGAAAATTGCCGATAGCGCTGGGAAGAGTGTTCGAAGGCAAGTGAATATAAAAATGAAAGTCCCTGTGGTCCTTCACAAAGTCATGGCTACTCTACGTTTTTATTGGGTTGAAGAAAATATTTATTATAAATCAAATCACCCATTGATTCATATGATTGGATTGAGGAAACCAATGAATGGGACACACCAGGTCCTACACCATACCATTGCCATTGTCTTTGATGTTACAACGTGGGACAATAAATTTCGTTCAAGACATGATGATGACGCATGAACTGTTGGGATATTTATAATAAAGGATGCCACTGCGAATGACACCTTGCCATATGCAGCAATGAATCCCTGTTACTGGCATTATAAAGACTAAAGGCGCACAGCTTAGGTGTGAACATCTGGGATAGCATGCACAACGAAAGGTACCTTCCCAGGCCAGAACAAACTTAACAACACGTATACCACTCACCCATACTATGTCATGAAAGGGTTCTGGCTAACGTAGGTTTATTGACATTGAACCTTTGGTAAAGTTGTTGTCCAGTCTGATTTTGAGGAAAGAAGGTATGTTGTAAAAAAGAGGTTTTAAGTGAATTATTGTTCTGAAAATAGTCTATTGTACATTCTAGAAGAGTTGTCATGGACCGGATGATTTATGAAGAGAAATAAGCTTTGGGACTTGGAAAAATGTACTTTGTAACTGAGTGTACATTGTATCACAGGTTTGTAATACCAAGATTTTGCTGTGGCTATGATGCCTGGCCTGTCATGGGTTTTAGGGCAAGGTAAAATTGAATAATGACTGCAATGCACAAAGACCTAACCTTGTCAGACAGGGAAGGAGACAGAAAAAAGTAATAAAGATAAAGTGAATCATACTTAATACTTGTCAAAAAAGAAATTCGGCAAAGTTTTTTTTCTTTGTCAGACAGGACAGTAAAATGTCATTGTAATGTATAATAACCGTGGTCTCACACCGGATGTAAGCGCTACATGCAGGCCCAAAGCTGAGAAGAAATGAGGAAAATGTTCCACTTCTACATCAAGCAACAGAACCAGCCAAACATGAAATGATTCAATGTGATCCCTTTTTGTCTTCACATGTCATTACAACCTCCCAGTTAAGATGAAGTTGTGTCATTGGCCAGAATGGTTAAAAGGTGATAACTAGCTTAAAAACCATCTTGAGTTTTGGCTTTGTGGCTTGGACTGACGTGGTTTTTTCAGCTTTGAGCTGTTTTTAGTGGACATATCATGACCGATTGCACACTCATCTCGGTCTGGGCTGGTTTTATGTCCAGTAGTAGATAGGGCCTTGTAGTTGTTGGTGAGTCCTTGCCTCCCTGACCCTCGTCGTCAGTGTGGTAGGTTTTTTTCACATGATGGTTGTCTTCTCTGCTATGGAGTGTGAATGTGCCCTTATCTCCATCACCCGCATCCTGGCTTAGGTAGGTTTCCCAGGGGCTGTCACCTGTGCTTCCCTGACCTGGCAGTGTTGGAGTTTATGTGGTTAAGGGAGTCCAGATGCATTGGGTCCGCGTCCTTGCCGTCTCAAGGAGAGGCAAAGCGCATACGTCTTCATCCTTGCCGTCCCAAGGAGTGACAAAGCGCATGCTGTGTCTTTTAGGCCTTGGTTGCTGTTTATCGGACTGACGTCTGTAGCTTAGGGGGTTAGAATGGCTGGCCAATAAGGGTGTTTTCTGTGTGGATGTCACTTGGCCTCTTCTTCACCTGTGGAAGGGGGTGGGGGGGATCCTCTTTGGTCTCCCAGCTGATCCCAGGACATGACTGTGAAGTGCATGGCCCTGAATAACAAGCCCATCAACGGGCCAACATTTATCACCCCTAAATTCCATCTCCAAAACCCAAATGGGTGCAAAAGCCGGGCTCGGGGAAATAGATCTAGGAACCAGGAAATCACGGAAAGAGGTAAAAAACAACTGAAGAGAAACTATCAGCAACAAAAGTTTGACGTCCCACGAAAGACACCGATATAATCCTTTCAGTTGAAAAGTGCTAAAATCCGTTTCTCACCCATTTTCATCTTAAACAGAAAAATAGAATAAAACAAAGCCATCCTCTCATGATTCCGTTCCCATGTATGTGAGGAGTGAATAATATCACTCACAATTCACACAGTATGAATATCTAACTGACCATCTTAAGACTGTGCTTGGTGTCTCCCCCCAATTTTAACTTCCTAGGGGAAGATTCCTAATTTTCTCCAGCAAACTTCATTATTTCATTGAGTATGGTAAGACTTGAAATTCCTGTGAGTTAATTGATTGGTTGTCAGTGTTCAAATTATAAATTGCATGATGTAGAATGATGATATCTCTGCATCTTTCCCTCTAGTATTTCTCAGTTTGTCTGTCAGCCTGTCTGTCCTACTGTCACAGTGTCAGTGTGTCTCTCACACACACACACACACACACTCTCTCTCTCTCTCTCTCTCTCTCTCTCTCTCTCTCTCTCTCTCTCTCTCTCTCTC
>JAOWAY010022250.1:0-12345 GCA_028565895.1 Goniobranchus geometricus
TCAAGTGAGTAATTTTGTTGTTGTTGTGGCTCTTGAGTGGTTTGTTCTGGGGTGCAGTCATTATCTAATGTATTGGTATGGGTGACGTTTTTTGGTTGTTGGTTTGGCTCCAGAACTTGAGCGGCAGGGTGACGTGAATTGCAGCCACTGCTCAACTTGGCCCTATGAGCACATCTTGGGCACTGCAAAGAATCCCTTACTTGTAGATTGTATGTGCACCAAACATCCTGTGCAGCTCTCATGAGAGCAAGTGCATTGTTCATTGTGCTCGCATTTAAAGTTTCTTTTATAGCCTTCATAATTGAGCACATTTTCCACAAATCAATTTCGAATGCTTATCAGTTTTTTCACTCTCAATGTCTATTTCAAATATAAAATTAATGTCTTTTGAAAGTGGCTCACAAGCGTAGGGTTTTTTGTAGCATTCTTTTTCTTTTTTAGTCAGGTTGAGTTTGCCACATATACGACGATTCAACGTGATTGTCGAGAGTATGGTCCATTTTACTACAGAAAGAGAAACAAAACAAATGCAAATACCAAATGATTGAATTACGCGATGCACAGATAGCTTGAAGAAATAATTTTTTCCGAAGAATAGAATAAAATAATAGAAGAATTAATAGAAACTATGAAAAATTTAATTGGCTGCGTCATATTCAAGTGTAAAAAAAAATAATTAAAAAATGTTAAATTGATAAGCATCGTCCCAGATGGAAAAAATAAACTCACAAAACAAGAAAATAACACTATAAAGAAACGTCGAAGAAATATCGATTTTTTTTTCACAACAGCAGTAGATGTATTCCGTTTGCGTTAGAAATATATTAAACTAGATGAACCTCCACTCCCTGAGCCTACTAAATCTTGGGGAGTAATATTGGTCTCCCATATAACGTTTTATGCACTTGAAACTAACCTTGATATAGATGAGGAAGTAAGATCACGATCTGATCTAGATAATAGTCCCAATGTGGTCACTCCGATGCTAACGAAGATGGAATCAATATGCAGTCTGCTGAAATGATCTAGATCTAGATAGTGTCACAGAATGTTGTAAAAAAAAATTTTTTTATATGTCAACTGAAACTTGATGAAATTCCTATATAACTAGGGGAGAACAGCTACTATTCAGCACAGCAATTTCAGCTCTAAATATTCAGCAATTTAAAAGCCTTCATTGATGGAGTCATATGTAATAGAAGAAAATCCATGACTTTTTTAAAAACATAATAACAATAGCAATATTTATATGGCGCCTTTCCTTGTTTAGCTTAAGGGCTTTACATTATAGTATATACATGTTTAAAAAGGATATAAAACGTGGCCTGTTTAAAGAGGATGTAATACATGATACATAGAAATCTATGGTGGTCTTGAATTACACGATACTCTTTAAAAATATATATGATATAAAAAAATTCATGATGAATGCAACCAAGGAAGTTAAGAATAGGGGAGGGCATTTCAGGGGAAAATGGTGACAGTAAATGAAAATTAAAAAATCACACACAGCCAAGTTAATGAGAGATAATTAACAAATTAATGTGTTTTTAAGGATTTTTTAAAAGGAATCATGGGATGGGGCATTAAGTAAAGGTCATGTTCCATGTAAGGTACACATATGAGCCATTCTCAAAAGGTCGTCCTCAAAACGTAACACTATGTTTCAAAGAGTATGTTTTAAAGTAGGAAGTAAATGTCTGGAGATTGCTATTCCAGTGTATGTTGGATTATCACTGATTATCTTTGCTTCAGCTCTCTTCCGCATGTTACTGATGACATAAATAAAAGTTGGATTATTAATCTTATCGAACTGAACTGTAACAATCTTGCATCTCAGAATGAAAATTGTCACCAACAGTAATTCGAATGTCACAGTGAATATGAAAAAAACCCACGTAATTTATAGGACAAATGGACTACGATTTATGTTATCATAACATACAGAAGAAGCATGTCCAGTGTTTGTTGCACAGCACCAACTACCTTGCATAAATTTTTAATATTTCTTAATCCTTGAACTGTTGCTTATAAAACTGTTGCGGTTTCTGGGTCATTTTCAACTTCTTTACCATGATGATAAAAAGGGCCTAACTGTTGTAATTAGTCATTACAGCTTTGCGAAGGTATACATTTTCTGAAAGGTTATATAATAATGAGTCAATTGAAATATATATCATCAGGATCATGTACATCATTATGCGACCGTGACCTTAGCAAAAACGGCTTGAAGACAAAGTAGGAGTGTAAAGAGCCACACTTTTCATTATTTTCACATGTAAACATGGAATTATCTCTTTGCAAGGGATATTTTTGGATTGACCATACAAGAAGCTTTCAGAAAATGTATAGGTGTACATAGCTATGATGAAAAATAAGTTTTTTATGGAACATTTTGTGCACTGGACATGACATCACGAAAACGGATGTAAGCGACAAGTCTCATTGACACTTCAATAAAATGTATAAAGTATTTGATAAATTCATACATCTTTTATTTACCTTTGTAAGTTTGGAAGATTTGCAGAAATGAATTCTTTACACTCTATTACCTTGCTTGCCTCTTCCTTTTGCATCCCAGGCCTAGGTTGGTGTGGTGCACAAGGTTAGGCTTACTGTGGTGATGACACCCAACTTTGCATGAAGGACACTAGTTTTCTGCCTTTGCTACTCTTTTTGTCCTTGCTTCGATCGTTGCACTGAAAACAATCTCTTTCTTTCTTCCCATCGAGAAGAACTAGACAATGTTCATCCATTTCTGTTGTTGGTTTCATGGGAGGCACTGATGACCTTCGTGTGTTGTTTGTCGTTTTACCACCGTTATCACAGAATGCTTCGAGGACATCTAATACGTATTTTCTGTGGTACAGTCTTTTCTCAGGTGGTGCAGAAAGATAGTACAAAATTCAAGAATTCGAAAGCGACATGTCGATGATGTTTTGAAAATTTTTCTTCTAGAATCTTCTGGTTGGGCATTCTGCAGCATAGTGATATATTTTTTTTTATCTCTGATGTCTATCCCACCCATAAACTTGTTATAGTCATACGCCATGGTTGGTTTGCACCGTGTCCTGCTTTGTATAACTCTTTCATCAAGCACAGCATTGTGTGCAGTACTGGGAACAAGAACGGGATCTCGTTTCGATTTTTTTTTTCCCCAAAAGGAAACACACAGCATTTCATCTTTTGTCCAAAATTTGCTTTCCCCGACACCACGTTTTTCCAATGTCTGTCTCGGTAATCCTTTAGAATTACTTGTCACTGTTCCAGTCAAAAGTTTCTTCAATTTGGGCTTTGTGTAGAAGTTGTTGGTGAAAAGATGATACCTTTATTGTAAATCCTGCTAACGTCCACAAACCTGTCAGTCACAGTAAAAGCTTGCCCTTCTTCATGATGTACATTAGTCTTTACCAGCGTAAAGCTTGGCGTGATACACATATCCGTCATTGTTGCACAATTGAATTTTTTTTACACCAAATCTGGCATGTCTTTTATTCAGCATGTACTGGATGTATGTCAAGCGGTTCTTCATTCCAACCATTGACTCATCTACAGAAATGGGACATAAAACCTCTTAGCCACATCAGTGAATTTGTCAAGGGACGGTCTTAGCTTTAGCCCAAGGGTCAAATCCATCTTCACCGCTTCCCTTTTCAGTTGTTGTATCATTAAGGTGAAGCATCCTGTTGATGGGGTTGAACTCATTGAAGCTCAATGTATTGTTGAAAAAAGGTGTTGTGACTGAGCGACGATTTGTCCAATAATCACTATTTTTCTTTTTATAGACCATGCCATGTCTGTCACATATTACATATTGTTTACCTAGATAACGAGGAAACATTAAGAAAAAGATAAGTTTGTTATCAATATCTTTCATTATTATTTATTGCATTACAATGGATTATAAAGATAATCTTTTATGTGTATCTTGTTTCAAGGAGCAAATAAATTCCAAATTACACACATAACAATTTAAAAAAAAAAAATTATTGAAAACGGAATATCATCAACTTATATATAATGAATACCACCAAATAGCGCATTATCAAAATGCAAGACTAAAGCAAATGACACCTGACGTAAAAGATTCACAATTAATTACTAAAGAGCAATTGAAATTTCACAAGGCTCAGATAAAGGAAACATTGGTTCTACATGTTTGGCAACCCAAAACTCGTCTTTCACATCATTTCTTGTTAACGTCCATAACAAAATAAAAGAACGCCTTACATCAGAAGGAGATTGCTGATCAGCTGCCAGTGGTTCTATTTTTCTGTCAAGACACTGGCCACATGACTGGTCCTTTTGAGGGTAAACAGACAATATATCAGCATGTAAAGCAGTTGCAGCTGACATCAGTTGCCATAAGCCCATGTAGGTTCCCAGCCTACAAACTTCTAACTCCTTTCTCTCATAAACTTCCTGGACAAAAGCACCTTGACATTCATAAAGAAGACACAACATCTCAAGATCTCTTTCTGGCAGACTCAGGTAATAGGACTTGTTGATCACAGATTCGATGGAAATTTTGCAGGGTATTTCTCATGATAATCTTGAGAGTTGAAAATAGCAAGACTTAATGATCATGACATACAGTTGCCATGAACATCAACACAAATTGGAAAGAAAACTTCAAATCCGCTTGGAACTGATGCCAAGGCAGTTTTGTCAACAGGGACACCAGTCAAATACATTAGGCCGAACAATATTTGACAAAGGAAAAGATCTTAGGTAGGGTGAAATGTAGGCAACAACCCTCTCCAATTCTTTAAAAGTTGACAAGAAGACATACATTTTAACCCTGGTAGTTTGATTTTACCAATCAGGACAGTGTGGCAGAAGAATGGGGCTACTCAGGTCTAAAACCTCCATTTTACAGGGAAACGATAAAAGAATGCAGTGAATAAAACTACAAGTCACAATTGTGACGGGAGTATTGTTCCCTAACTGGCTCACACAAGGTGAACAGTTGAATGAGCAGAATGAAGGCAAACTTGTAGGCCTAGACACGTGTTGCTTGTTGGGGAGGCCCCATTTGAACGCTCAATAACAAAGCCATGAAGCAGGGTAAGGGATTAAAATAACTTGCTAACCCATTTGCTGGTCTTTAAATTATAGTTATGACTTCATCTGGGCCAATTTCCTAAAAAGGCCAACTCTTGAATGGGCCTAACAAAAGGCGTAAATAGGGTCACGCTTGCTGGCTGGAGAAGCCCCACTTCAATGCTTTATAACGAAGCTGTGTTCCGGGGTAAAGGTTAATAATAAGTTGCAACCCTATTGGTAACTCTTTTAAGGGAACTCGCTACTGACGCCATATTGGGACTTTTGTTTACATATTTTATAATCCTAAAATCTCAAAAAGAAGTTATGATATCCCAATTATTTTTTTTTTTCAATTAAAGCTGATACCTTTCTCCAGCTAGTGACATCTTTTTTTATATCTTTTCTATCAAATTTAAATGCATGGGAGAATTTTGGAAATTGGTGTAATTAATTTTGCCTTTTTAATGACTGATTTGCATATTTTCACACCCATAAAAAGGGACACTTTTTCGTAAGGTGAAAAAATAATTGTTATACTAGCTGCATGTATTATTAAACAATAACCATGCCAAATTTCAGAGCTCTAGTCCAATTACTTTTTGAGATTTTAGGATTATAATGGGCTGAGGTGAATAAAAAGTGACAAATTGAGGAAAACGCGTTTAAGAAATGCCAACTTTAAATGCTTCATATCCACTGATTTCAGATCACAAAAAAGGAAAGATGAACTAGTTATGATATAACATAGCTTCTGAACAACACTCAATAGCTTAATGGGGAAAAGAAATGACTCAGCCTCCAGGATCAAACATTAAAGGCTCCAGATCTGTATTCTCTCCCTCTTGTCTTTCAAATTCCTCCTCCGCCTTTGTCCGGTCCAGTTTTGCTTTCTTGCAGGCGTGTTTGGATTTCCTGATTGACGTCCTCTTGGCCTGCTTTATCCTTGCAGACAGCTTATTTTGGGCAAACCTCTCATTACGTATGGACCAAGTAATCCCTAGCCTTGCCATCACTTGTCTAATACCAGTGGGCCCAATGGTACATGACACTACCGCGAGTGCTGTAGCTGTTTCCACCGCTGGCCTTTTAACAAATATTGACTTGGAGCACCGGCGCCAGATTATACTGTTAAAGCTCTCATTTTGATTTTGCGTTTTCATTTGCTGACATCGTGAGAGCAATAAAGCGTCTGTCAGCCTTTTCACAACGGTGTAGATGAGGGTCAAGACGTTGGCTCTAATTGTTGGGTTATGCTGTGGTGCGGGTTCTCTTTTGGCCTTGGCATGATTAAATTTGCACCATGATCAGGGGCCTGGAGGGCACAAACGATGGCTTGGGGCAGCATCGGTTGATGCCATATGAAGGATTTCTCCTAATACTCCTGTTTCATCTTTTTGACGTCTGGAGCATTATTATTTAAGTTAGTCGCATATGTATTGGTGATCTTTTCAATTACCACTTTCATTAATTTCCTGTTCAGTTCTTGTTTGTGTGGGTTTTTTTTTTAATTATCCAAGGCATTGTACATTCTTTTGGATATGTGATTAATACAGTTCTTTTTCAATACTTCGATGTCGTAAATCCGCGTTTCATTAATGCTAGTTATTGCCTTAGAATCACCATCACACAGTACAGTTCCATAGATAAGTTCCCTTTTTTTTTCGATTGAGCGGGCGAAGATTTCTTCTGCAGCATGCACCTCCACGCTGTTTGAGGATCCTTTGTGGTTTGTTTGGCAGAAAGGTTTGTGTTTATCCAGCCATTTTCTATATTCGGGACTGGATGGTTTGGCCCGCTCGAACAACAATGACAGCAATTACTAAGCACTTGATAATCGAGGTTTAGTCCAGTGTCAATGTCCATTACAACACTGACACCATGATGGGATGTATGTCCTTGCTTGTGCCATCAAAGCTGACATTTATGACGGGATTTCCAGTAATTGATGTTGGAGGTGAAGAGACTGGATTATTAACTTCCCGTTCATGTACAACTGCAGCAGCTTTCAACATGCATGATTCAGCCGTAGCAATAGCAGCATCATGAATCTTTTGCGAGACACAAGCAAAAGTTCTGTGATGTATACTTGTGCTGACATTCATATGCGAAAGAAGAGACATCAGCTCACTAAATGCAAGAACTGCGTACATTGATATCATAGTGGCTGTCATGAAGTGGAGATGTAAAGTCAGACCATACAGAATAGTTGCAAGCCCTGCAGAAAAGAGAGAGGTTCTGCGCTAGTCCCATGTTTTTGGTGAACTGTAAATCCAGATTGAAAGAGAAACAATGTGTACAAGGCACTAATCGGATAAGAGACTGTAGAGCATTTGTATGGATGATGTGGTATCCTTTCATAGTGTTGGGATCAGGCGGAGTAACATGCGACAGAAATCCGGGTTTTGATTCTTTTCGCGAGACAAACTCAACTCTGGGGAACAATAAAAGAAGAAAAATTAAGATTCCATTTACAATGTTTGAAACCTGAGAAACAATTTAAAGTGATGCACTAGCATACAAGTTATAAAGTTGATATAGGCCGTATTTATCTGTACCTACATATATTTTTTATACGGCATAAACTTTATTTTTGAATGACACTATTAATCAAGGATCGGGGTAAATGTTTCTTTAATGCATAAGCTAAGAAAATATTTCACCGAGACTGACAGGGATTAGTTCCTTTTATCATAAACTGGATAGATCTATATTACCACATTCCCAACAGATTTCTGATCTTCCTGTAGTGTAGTTGAGCCTGCCATCAACCGTTATATTATATAGCCCTGTCATGATAAAATTACTAGGTCTCGAGGTATCTTTGTATGACAGCATAACAAGTAACTATTACAACTTCATGAAACATAACATTTAAATCTAGACTCAAATGACTTAGAGCACTGGATCACAGGGCTGACAAATTTCTGGACCGTGATTTCCTTGCCCAAGATCCTTTTTGCCATGCAGGTTTAACGCGTTGTGTGGATCATGACAGGACACGTGGCGTTGCCCTGTCTGGTTCTTAATGCGTTCCATCTTGCGAATGGCGGCATCTTGTTGCTTGAGCTCTGCCATCCACCCAAGAATGACCATTATTAGGGGATTGAGCCGCCTAGACGTTTTTGGGAGTAGTTGAGGTATTGATGAAAACAGCATGGGGAAAGCAGTTAGAAATATCAGTTCCTGATACTTCGTGCCATGCAGTTCTCAAAATATATGGAATGCTTCAAGTATACTGATTTTGAAGTCTTGTTCCAATCTGGATTTATTCACATGGAGCAGATATTCTTTGGGACCAGTTTTCTGTAATACTTCCTGAGGGTAGATATGATACCCTGTTGGTCACACAGTTCTAGGACGCTGGTTATGTTTGGAGGTAGGAACACATTTTCTTTGCTCCCTTGCAAATTTCCCCTTTTAAAGCTAATGTCTTGTCTTGGAGGCATTGGAAAAAAATCTGTTTCATTAGCATTAAATACGTCGCCAGGGCTGTAGGCTATTCATTAAGCAGCTTCATCAGGATATCATTTCGCGAATAGTCAGTGACCAGTGATCGTCACGTTGACAGAGGCTGCCTCCCCAGTGAGTGTCTTGAAAATGATGCCTTTTCTTTTCTTGAAACAATCAAGCCGACCAATGGAAGGAATGAATCCATTTCAGTAGTGAGCTGGTCAGCTGCTCCCATCATTAGTTAGAGCTCCAGAAACAGGTGTTTGCATTGCTCTCGCTTTTTTGAACCATGTAAACACAGCATTCTTTATTAAGAAAATCCCCTTCTGTCAACTGGCTTTCAGTGATAACCTGTTTCTGTTTGAGCAGAAGCTCCTTAACAATATTGTTTATTTCCACTGCTTCCTCTTCTTTAAACTTAAATTCCCTTGGTCAGGATTCCTGAGTAGGTCTGGCAGTAAAGTTAATTTTGCATCCTGAAACAAAGTCTAATATATATATGGATCTCTTGTTAAACTTCCCCATTCCTTGAAACAAAGTCTTGTTCTACCACAACTGAGTGCGCCTCTGTCCTGAAAACATTCTTCACCTGTTCTACATCCTGTGTTTTCCCTACTTTCTCCAGTACAGTTGTTGGGTCTCCACTGATCCTTCTGTGGTTGCTGCATCGGTGGATTTGGCTGATCCGTTCTTGCTTCTGACCCTAAAAAAGGAAAAGCTCTTTTCTTGCTTGTAGCAACATCCTTTTGGGTTGTCAACGACTTCATGATTTTTATTGTTTCGTTCATGTTTTTCATTCACTCCTAGAGGTCCTTACTAAACAAGTTCGACACTAGGTAGGAGTCCTGGCATAATGCCTTGTAATCGTCATTGATACAGTCTTTGTACAGCTGTCTGCGTTGTAGGTATATCATGACTGTTCTGACAGCAGAGAAATTGAGTTCACAAGCACTTCACTAATGTCCTCCTGCGATTCCTCCTCTAGCACTGACAGTCCTTTCGTGAGAGCCATGATTCGCTCCCGTAAGTCCTTACTAAACAAAAAGTTCGACACCGGGTAGGAGTCCTGGCATAAAGCCTTGTAATCGTCATTGATGCAGTCTTTGTACAGCTGTCTGCGGTGTAGGTATATCATGACTGCTCTGACAGCAGAGAAATTGAGTTCACAAGCACTTCACTAATGTCCTCCTGCGATTCCTCCACTAGCACTGACAGTCCTTTCGAGAGAGCCATGATTCGCTGCCGGAGGTCCTTACTATACAACTTCGACACTGGGTAGGAGTCCTGAGGTATATCATGACTACTCTGACAGCATAGAGAAATTGAGCTCACAAGCACTTCACTAATGTACTCCTGCGATTCCTCCACTCGCACTGACAGTCCGTTTGCGAGAGCCGTGATTCCTGCCAGGAGAGTGGCTTGAATGTTCTGCCATTCCATGTCCATCCAGCTCACTTCACTCGATGCTTTAGAAAAAAATGTCAGGATTGCAGGAAATGACTCGTCCCCTATCGTTTGCTTTTGAAGGCTCATAGTCATAGAGCTTTTTGAGATCTCTTTATTAGTCTTGTCCATGCCATTCGTCAGGATTTGAGAAATGGCCTCAGTGTTACCGCTGTTTATGCTGAGGTTGTTTCCTCCTGTCTGGCCAGATAAAGATTGCAGCGCAGTCAATACTCCCGATATCAGCGGATTCGGTTCAGTTATTAATTGATGTGATGAGCCAGGTTGTGGGTCAACGGGGTTAGAAGGCCCAACCTGGGGCTCGATAATGTTGCCTGTTGGCGTTTCCACCTCCTGGGATTCAGTGAGAGCGGGCTGGCGGACTGGTTTCTCTAACTGTGTGTCCGAGATATCATTCCTTTCCAGAGTGTTACTTTGGTCTCTGAAATTGTCGTAAGCACCTTTCAGTTCCACAATTCCAACATATTTGGGATTAAGTTCATCAATGTTTTCATTTGGTTTTTAATTTCAACAAGGTCCTGTTGTAAAGAGCTTAGCTTTGCATTACCCTGTGCTGATCCAGAATGTTTTACTCTATGTGCCTTGAAGGGAACTATAGTCACGGTATTTTTTAAATTATTTATTTTAGACAATGAATATTATGACTATGAGTATCAGCCAATTTGTAAAGGTATAATTTGATGACCCTCAGAGAGCTCTGTAATGTGAATCCTCGCAATCTCGGCTCTGCCGCTGGGTTCCATGGAAAGACCACCTGCATTTATTCGTCCCGACTGCCAGGCCCCACTGCCTTGCCAGATGCAAAAGGTTTACCAACCCTGCTAGCTAGTAGGCCGGTAACAAAAAGGCATATATTTGTCCATGCGGATAAATACTTAGCTATTGCTTAATTAATCCACGTACTGCCACAGACACTGACAAAATACAGCAGCTATGGGTTTTGATGTCATTCTACAAACGTTTTTGGTTTCCTACACATCAAATTGATAATATACTTTAAAATGAGTAATTGTACTACATAATGATATTTATGATTGTTATTATTATCACTCTTACGATCAGTGCTAAAACAGTACTTACAATTTAAGTGTACATGGCAGAGATGGCTGCCGGGCCTGCAAAAATTCTTACATTGCAAATCGGTCTTCGTTTTTGCCTGGCAGCGTTCTCTTTTGGAGTTGCCTGCAAAGGAAAACAACATGTAATGTAAACCTACCCTGTTCAAATGATTGAATACAATGTAACTAAACGCCGAGTGTGATCAACAAAGCATGCAAGATTTTTATGAGACTAGCAAACAACTCATTTATACAAAATATATTCTACTTCAGCAAAGTAGCGTTCATCATTTCCCATCTACTTTTCTTTTGGCTCAGTGTTTTTGATCCCTACCATCGCCTGATAAGATTCCGATACGTGTTCAGTCTTTAACCCATCGCTCTCGACCATTAGTTTTTCTCCAAGGATTGTTTTCTGAGCCTGATATACATGTACCAGGGATCGAAATTTTCAGTGGATTCGCGGAAATTAGTGGTTTCAGAGACTTCCATGCTCGATATTGAAAATCTCCGCGGCAGTTTCCGTGGTGCGACTCGAGGGCGGAAAAGTCCAATTTGTTTCGTGAAACTGCGTTTTTACTTTTACTCCTACTTTTTAAACAATCGGGAAAACTTTAAGTACTCGTGTTGTGTCGCATTTGATAAAGTAATCGTAAGTATGAGTACTTGTCTCAACAATTTGTAAAATGATACCTCCAAATATATTACCGTTTCATTGAGAAATCGTTGTTTGACAGTCATTGATTATTTTTGTTTGCGAACTCGAATTGGAACGTACTTTAAGTTGAAGAGTAGTCAAAAATCGACATCTAGATCTAGATATGACATATCTAGATCGAGATCTTCATGATATTCCAGATTCTAGAATTCTTAAAGTGGATCTAGATCTAGATTAGATTTCTAGATCTAATACTACTTACTAGGCTTAGAAATAGAAGCCTTTCCGTTGTTAATAGACTATATTTGTTAGGCACGATCTGTCGATCTGCGCGATGCCTCGCGTTCTATGGATCGATAGACAGCGCAACAATCCATCGATTGTTGCGCGTTCTGTCGATCTTCTATTTGCTAATAGTATAATTCTAGATCTCGATCGCTAGATGTTAAACTTACACATTTCATGCATATTCTGACCGAAGATTCACTCTCTCGTTTGTTGTTGGTGGACAATTTGTTTACGACTGAAGTCGGAACTACGTCATAGGTGATATGTACTTACTCCGTACGTTTTTGCGACTCTCAACACCGCACCCACTCTCTCTCTCTCTCTCTCTCTCTCTCTCTCTCTCTCTCTCTCTCTCTCTCTCTCTCTCTCTCTCTCTCTCTC
>JAOWAY010022361.1:0-12342 GCA_028565895.1 Goniobranchus geometricus
GAAGCCAGTGCCCATTCTTAGGTTTATCTTTGGAAAAAATGAGTAAATGATGTTTGGCATACTGGCCCACAAACAGCTGATTGTCTCTCAATTGTATATTGACATCACTGAATTTTAGCTTTTGCAAACGCTTTGCCTCATTAGTAGGAATTTCCTCAGATCGAATAAAAAAACTGAAAAAGGATTTCATAGTGCTAAACATTTCAACATGGAGAGTATGTGCCTGAGGTTTCACAGCTAGAAACCGTTTGATATATTTTTCAAAACAAGGCAAAATGCCTCTATAAAGCTCCATCATGAGAAGTGTTTTACTTTTCACGTCAAAAAGACCATGAATAATCCTGTCCTTGCGATCCCGATTAGCCCCACTTTTTTCTTGTTGCCTCTGCTTGACAAGGATATTGATAATCTCCTCCTTCTTTTCTTTATCAATGTTAAGATTAGAAAAGATGCCTTCCACAGTTCACTCGTATTTCTTTGCATCCTCTTTTGTGAGAAAAGCGGAAAAGTACACAATGAGAGCATCCCCCAGGGCTTTTATTCTCTCAGCTACAGTCTGCATTTGATTGAACCTGTTTGGAATTGGTCGAAATATTGTAAGAGTCTTTTCAGAAAGAATTTCCTGAATTCTTGAAAAGAGGCAGCGTGCTTTGGGGGAGTCTTCTATGTCGTAAAAAATGTCTGAACACAGCGCTTGAAAAGAAAAAAAATCCCGTTCAACTTGAGAGAACAGTTTCTTTGCTGCATTATTTAGCATATGTACAGTATCTCCACTAACATCCAACAAAGAATGGTTAAGTCTTTTAATTTTAACCTCAACACCCTCCTTTGCCCCCCTCATAACATTACAGTTATCCATCATGATACTGATGACCTGAGTCCATTTCAAACCTCGCTCCTCCAACAGTGATCCTATTGCCTCTGTGATATTTGTTGAAGTAGCCAAATTCACCACTCTAGCACCTAATAATTGAACCACACATTTATTTAGTTCATCATCAAAAAACTGTACCATTACATTTAGCACTTTGTCACCAGCATTATTGGTTGCTTCGTCTATATTAAGAGAAAAAAAATGTGTCCCTTAACTTTTCACAAAGAGTCTTCTTTATGGAATGAGCAACTCCATGGGTTGTTACATATGTAGCAGCAGTCCTGTTAAGACTGACAGACTGCAATGCAGCAGGCTCCTCACTTAATTTCTTTGCCAACATCAGTAAATCATTGGCAATGGTATAAGGCAAGCAATGTTCGGCAAGGAATAAGCCTGTCCTGGACTTAATTTCATTTGCCTTATCATTGGATCGGCATGTCACATCTAGATCTAGTTCAGAGTCATTTTTCACAAATTTGTTGCTCACTGTCATTGACTTGAACGAATTGCAATGTTCAGAGGTGTTAACATGCAGGGAAAGAGCACGTTTGCCACTGGAACCATAATTTATGGTTTTACTACATGATACACAGAAATACTTTCCTGGCTCATCAATCTTTCTGCACCACAGTTCAAAAGGTATCCCCTTTTCACACGTTTCTGAAAGCCATCGTCATTTCCATGCGTTCTTGACTCCAGAATCACAGTTCACTTCACCACCACTTACCTCTAGGAACTTCATTATGGAATTTTTAAAATCCCGGTCCACTAGAAGTTGTAGGCCTGGACCTACATGAACAAAAAGTTTTTTTTTTAAATCCTCGAATACGTGGGAGAGCTAGATTTATAAATCTCGATTCTAGATCTAGATCTCGCCTCGGCCTTTTTCTCGATCTCGAAGAGGTCAAAGACTAGCTCGATAGTATTAGTATTAGTCCAAATCTAGGATCCAAACAAAATAAATCTAGTCCAGAAAGAAACGAAGAAACAACTTTGAACCATGCATCGATCGCAGCGAATTTCCAATGTGTGGATCAACGCTTCACTGGCACTGGACTGCATGATCTCTTACTCGGTGAGGAGACAAACATTTTCCACAGTATACGGTATCGATTCTAATAGAGCTCTAGTGGCTTTGACGGTGTCGTTAAAAGAATTATAGAATTGAATACCATTCCGATTCCGGTATCGAACGGAAATGAAAGATGAACCCTTGGTTAAATAAAAATGACAACTTCCGCTTGTTTACACAGACCAGATAACCGGGACTCACCGAAGCACTGACCGCACTCTGTCGAAGAAGAGCCCAACGTTCTTACATAAATCGAAAGTCAAATATGCGGAAAGACAGGTTCGGGATCTTACAAAAATTCGGAAATCCGGATTTTTTCGGAGATCTGGCACCCATGCTATGAATACTGATTAGTGCATATACTGTACACCAAGGAGCACATGTGACTAGTGTCCATTGCAAGATACTGCTGTTTCCTGCTGGCATTGTTCCCGCTCTTCTCCTTTTCCAATCTTATCTTGCCACTTAAGCTTAATGATTCTTCTTTTAAACATCCATTGATGAATGTTTGGAGCTTTGAGGCCACCTCTTGGTTGTTTTCCATGTCTCTGAGCCATAGAGTAGGACCGACTTCACATTTGAATTTTCGTTGCAAGGGAGATGCTATTTGTTTCCCAAGATAAGCATACTTCAATTATAAAGAGCCCGAAGCTTCTGGTATTCCCAGGGAGGTGCTGGTGCTCTCTCAGCGCATATTATTAGTTCATTCTGCAGGAAGGCTATTGACTCACAGTTCCTCAGGTGTTATTGAAGCACATTTCATGCTATAAAAAAGCTCTTATTTTTTAAAAAATATACAGAGGAAACCATTGATAAGAGACTCAGTAATAACAGGGATCCGACTATAACAGGGATCTTTGTCTCTAGTAACACAAATAATGGTAACAACAGGGCCTCATCAGCCCAATCGGCTATGAGAGGGACAAAGACTCGTCACACATGTACAATTGAAAAGAGAAACAGATAGATTCTAGGCGTAGCCGCACAGGGACAGAGCAAGTCTACACATAAAGCCAGTTTGCAAGTGAGAAGCAAGTGAGACGGGGCTTTGGTGTGTTACTGTTACTGGCCTTGATTGGCTAGCCTTGTACTTGTATTGCGTACTGTAGCTTAGGGATTAGTCTGCATGTGCTTATTTCCCTTGTATTTCTGATTAAAACATAGCAGGACTTTTGCTGTGTTCCCACCATCCCTGTTATATCAGGTCTCCACTATATGTACTCTTAACTTGCGACTTGCATAAATTGTTTACAGAGGTGGAACTTTAAGTGTGTGCAGTTTTCCAGAGGCCAGTTTCATGAGTCAGTAGTGTCAGTGGACTCTCACTAGTTTTGTTTTTGAAAGCCTCCTACACATATACGTGCAAACCAAGCATGCAAAACCATTGGAAAAAGCATTGTCAAAACCTTGGCGGGAACCTTCGATGAAACGGGTTTGCCTGCCATCCACAGTAATGGGTTAGCATGATGCAGTACACAATGGGGATAAGGGCGTAGCAAACTTTATGCATGCTTTGTGTTGTTAAGTACAATAAGGTATCGATTGTAGTAACTCCTAGTATTGGATTGATTTTTCTTTTACCAGTTGAAATAGTCCTTTGATTCAGTTTTCTGACTAACAATCGTGGTTACGATGAATATCAGGAAACGAGAATTTTATATTTTGATCATATAGCCACATTTATATTAATAAGGAACGATACAAGAAGGTATCATTTCATAGAGGGAGAGATGGAGGGAGAGAGAGATTATTGTCATCGCACCTCCTCGTAAGATAATTCGGTGACTGTCATGGAAATGTCTTTCTTTTCTGTAACAATTGAAACTATACAATTTAGCTCAGATCTTAACGAGAGGTCAGTGGTTTAAAATATGCAATCAATTTTATTCTACGGTAATCCCGCGAAAAGATATTGGATATGGAAATTATAAACCAGCACAAGCCCAGTGATGTCACACATCCTGTCGCCTCAATATCTGTACCTGTAACAGCTAGGGGTGGCCTTCGACACGTCTTGGCGCTTCGATCCGTTGCCAAAATATCCAACATGTTGAATCTCTTGGTTTGCCCGATGGTTTTAGTTTTACCTCAGTTCTGACCGTCTCTCCCATACACACTGATGGTTATGGACATCAGTTGCTAGGTTTGTTTGAAACTGGCGGTCCGAAACGTAGATGTGTAGGGCTCTTTATTAGTCTTGTCTCTTACAAAGAGATAAATGTATTACGTATGTATCTATGTCTTTTAATTTGTACCACGCACTATATCTGTTATAATTCTAATTTATTTTTAAAATGTGTGTCTATAATCTGGCTTATTCATGCCTTTGCCGATAGGGGGAGATAAGATTTGGCTGATGACCTGAACAATTGAGAGATGGGAGTGGGTGCAAAAGAAAGATTATTATCATTTGTAATTATTGATGTTGTAACCATATACCACTGCTATGCCACGTCATCAAATCATTTATTCAGTGCTTTTTTCAAAGGAATATTTGGATGCTTATTTATATTGTATTATAATGTATGTTAAAATGTTGAGAAAGAAAAGTGTTTGAACCTTATGGTGACTTCTACAGCTTTGCCCCGACTAGCTTTTAAAGTGTGCTCCACAGCTCGTTGCGCTTACCCTGGCTCACTCGTCTCCTACCTGTCGTGTGGATGTTGATGGGACTTTCTGGATGGGTTCCTGTTGTCAGTGATGAAAAGGAAACAATTTTCGGAAAACTATTATGAGGACAACAGCAGCTGATGGAGGCATGATCTCTTCATGATGACTTCTTCCATTTTGATCATACTAGGTCTAAAAATTTATTCCTGATTTTAACTTCTCTGCAGGTGTATCTCTTTAGAAATATTGGAGCAATTTCATGGCAATGTCAGATTACATTTCAAATTCGTTGTTTGTAATATATTTGTAGAGTTTTGAATCTGGAATTCTGTTACTACCAGCTCTAGATCTATGTTTAAATTGAGTTTGAAATCAGTGTTTAGATCTAGATCTATTAAGGTCTAATGCATGTCTCTTCAGTGGGTCAAGCTTACAGGACCTATAAGGACACAAAAAAAAGGTTGTTTTTTGTTTTTTTTAATGTAAAGTTAGTCCCGTACCCATGACTGAGTGTAGGGGAATTAGGGCTAGAGCCCCAATCATACAAGGCATACGGCATAATATGGTAGTTTGCCATTCCTTTCCACGCCGCCTTTACTTCCACCAAGTCTAGAAAGACCTAGCTACCATTTTATACAACTGGGTGAACAGGGGGCCCCGAAAACAATCCACTGCCCGGCGCTGGATTCGAACTCGGTTCACCTTGCATGGCAGTCAGCCGCTCTACCAACTGAGCTACCGGGCCACCTTTTTTAACAAAAGAGCCTTTAATGTCTCATATGGCAATTTTTCATTTCGTTTCGAGGGAAGACAGAGAGGAAACTGCCGCCAAGCCGCTGAGCAGCGCAATAGGGGTAAAAATTACCTTGTCCAAGGAAAATAATGAAGTATTGAAGTGGGGGCTTGAACCATCATTCGAGGTATCTGAGCACTTATATAGCACTAATCCACTACATGCTTGATGCTCTGTACAAGTTTTCCGTGACAGGCCTTTTCCAACCAAAATACCTTCTCAACTCCTTGTGGAGTATACAGAGATGCAGCCATTTTACAAGTGCACTTGCTCTAGCATACTGACAAGATCCTCCTCTGCCGGTACTCAATAACACCTGAGCGGGGTGAGGAAAATGTGTGTAGTCTTTCCCATGGACTTAACAGCGCCATGGCGCGGCCCGTCTTCGAACTCGGAACCTTGCGGTTACAAGCCCAACGCCTTGATCCCACCGCCATGTTTGTGCAATGCCTTATCCATTGGGTCACAGTGCGCCCCTTTTTTAGTCATCTTCTGTAATTTAATCATTCCCCCACCACAGTAAAACAGCAAAATGACAGTCTTTCCCGTCGTGGGATTTTCTGGACAGACCTATAAAGGGACTCTTAAAATATGCTTTGAATGCTGAAAAAATACAATCTTCTAGTTCTAGCCATTGACAACAGTGACCCATCCATGCAGTGGGGGAACTGAGAGGAAGCATGACAATGAGTTGCAGAGCATGCTGTAGTAGTCTGTCTGAATGATTATTTATATTAATACACATGGCTCTACCTCTTTCGTGTTTAATGTTTCACTGGGGTAGAGACTAGAAACAAGTAGAGGTGTGGAGTTTGTTCCAATAATAAATTATATAAATTGAGATAATTGTGAAACCCTAACAGGGACAGAGGCAAAGCAGTACTGTTATACATGTACAAAGGGAAGAACGTTACATAAAAATCTTGCACCAATACGAATTGAACATGGAACCTCTACATCGGCACCCTCTGCCTTGTCGTGATAAGCCAACACAATACCACTTGACCAGGTAGTGTCCCGACTTTTCATGGTAATGCAAAGGTCCCACATTAAATTCCTAATGGTTTAAGATATTCTACCTGTTTTGTCTTCTCTCTGTCTCAATTACGGTTTCACTAAAACTTGATTGTTTTTATCATTTAGTATGGAGTCGAGTCTCCGGAAGTATCGCATCTATTTTGGTGTAAAAAATAAATGAATAAAATTTGAACTCGTGTTTTCCCTAGATTCAAAATATAATTTTCAGGGGTCCTTTCACGATTTTTAAGAGTCCTAGAAAATAATGTCATGAAGATGTGTTATGTTTATTATGAATTTAGAATCACCTTTATCAAACTGACACATGGCTATTAAAAGTTTAAAAAATGAAGCATTCAAATGCAACATTTTTCTCCCTAAACTCAAAATCTGACAGTCCTTACGACTCTCTAAGCTAATTTTTTAGGGGGTCCCATGTAGATTTTTGTGCATAAAAGACAGGCAATAGTGCGTAATTGAAAATACTGAACAACTATACCATTCAGATAGAAGTCAGTCAGAATAAATTTTCTGATAGATTGAGATGTAGGCCTAGGTCACTTTTAATCTTATCGCCGCTATAAAATAATGCTACAAGGGAATGTGAATCTATATATTATATCAATAATATGATGTAGAAATGTGTATGTATCAGGAATGTTTGATAAGCCTTCTTATAATGACCATTAATTGTATCGCTTGTACTAGTCAATCTATGTGAATGATAGTATTTGATAGAGCATGAAATTTAAGATTTGGTGTTGGGGATCATGGCAAAATCATCATTTTAATCTGTGATTTTACCTGTCAAAATTCACATTGTCATAATCTCTCATTGTTATGTTTTAATATTAATATTATCTTTTTCATCCTTCTTCCTGACTTGTGAAGGTTTTGAGATTATCTTTCTGACTACATGGATTAATATTATTATTCTAGTGGTCTCCATATAAGAGACTGCCGTGATAGAGGCCAGTCTGCCTTAGAGGCAGGTCATGTACAACAGAATTATTTTTCTTTTTAAATGTTCTCTCTAAAGAGACTGGTCCCCTACCCACTGTCTGCCCAAGAGCCCGCTTTTTTGACCTGGACAAATAATCCGATTACCCATTACCTTTTTTTTTTTTTTTTACAAAAAATTTGTTCCCAAATAATCTCTCTGTGTGAAGTAATGTGATGAAATGAATATTTGTGCCCTGATAGTTGATAGTTAGATATCATAATTGTGATATGCTTACCTGTACTGGCAGGCTGCCTTGGTGCCATTCACCAGACACTGGCCCTAGGACTTATCAGCGACTTGTCTCTTGACCATGTGACTAGTTGCCTGGTTGGCTTTAAGTAAGGGTTGCTGACCAGCTCAGAGATCTGTCAACCACTGGTGGCATTCCCTTTGGATCATAGGTTGCGCCCTGCCCTTCCCTCTGCATGCTCTGTTTTCTTTTAACGCAGTTGATTGAATCGTTTTCATTGGCTTAGAGAAAAAAAGGTTCTCAAATCTATTTTAGCCAATCATTGAGGATAAAAGAAATATTGGTCATGTGATCAATTTTGTGAGGCACCATTCATAATACTTGCTTGTCTATGAATTGAAATACATTTACCCAGACTATCTATCGGGAGGGACAAATGGTACATCAAATTCCCTCTCCTATCCCCTTCTAAGAGACCATCTGCCTGCAAGGCCGCTTTTTCCTTTTTGTCACCAACATGCCAGCCTCTTATGCAGAGACCATTGTGTCATTTTTTCTTTTATGATTATTATGATTATGATTAGTATTATTGTCATAGCTGTGAATTAAATGGTCATTCTGAAAGTCTTTCCAAGTTTTGCCAGTGTCATTTTATTTTTATTTTAAAAATTGTTTCATACATTCCAGCTTTTCATTTTGGTCTTGTTCTTATCTTTCTTACTTTTACACCAAGAGGATATTGCTTGACCGTAATGTAGAAGCTGAAAATCATTTCACAAATGTGCCAAAAATGGTACTATGGAAACTACAAACAAAACAAAAAGTAAAATGTTAATCAACAATGAGCCTTCAGTTTAGATTTCAATTCGGCAAAGATCTGTTTGCTTTTTTAATTTTCAAATCTCATGAAAAATTTGAAAGTCAAAAGTGTTTGTTTGATGCTTCAGGAGGGGTCTTTTCAACCCTAATACTAATAGGTCATCTGACCGAAAGCAATTCAGGAAAAAAGATTGAAGTGGTTTGGCCATGTTCAGTGGACGAAAGTGTAATGTTTCCCAAGGAGGGCAATGAAGTGTAGACCCAACAGCAAGAGGTCACATAGGCGCCCAAAGACCACATGGATAAGCACGCTAGAGAGAGGTTTAAAAGCCTTAAACTGGGAAGAAGCTAAATCACTAGCAGGGGAAAGGATAGAGTGGAAGCTTTGGATGGGCCGATGTGTCCATTGACACCAGAAGAGACCCAAGGTCATCAAAGCATCCGTGGGAAAAGAAAACAGGGAACAGAAATAAAAGAAAGTTCACACAGGAGCAAGAGGAAAAGAAGCTGTGAAAGAGGAATGAATGAACGGGATTTATTCATTATGTGAGACCTATGACCCAAATTAGATATGACTGAAACAAGTGAGGAGACTTCCATTATATATGAATTATGCATAATAATAATAATAATAATAATAATAATAATAATAATAATAATAATAATAATTTGGATTTTTAGGATGCCTTTCCTCCCAGATAAAGGGAGCTCAGAGCACCGTACATGAAAAGTGGGGTATAAAATAAATGTAAAAAGCAGGAGTCTGCTGAAATAGTTGGGGAATTGAAAAAAAATAGAAAAAAATCTTTATACAATTTGATTTAAATGAATATCTACAACATTCATGTCTTAAAATATGTATGGTATATATATGTATGCATAAACAAAATTCACAAATGCACATACACACATTAATATACACAATTTATTGTCGTTATAATTCTATAACCGTCTAACTTCCAATTTTTTAACCATTTTTTTTGTGAAAACTACAGAAACACTTCATTATAATGTTCTGTCAAAACCAAGATGTGTCTTTCTGCAAAAAAAACTGGTTATTCTAAACACACATTTTAAATGATTATTTGCATTATAATGATTGTTTTAGGCTCATTTAGTTTGAAAAGCTGTGTTTTTTGGCTCATCTGAAAAAAATTATAAAATGAACTTAGATGGTTAGAGAGTTACACCAACAATATATCCTTATACATATATAATATACATACTCTTACACCTGTATATACACATATATCGACCCATACATATACACATTTCCTAACTGCAGACTCAAGAAAAAATGTACGGCAACATACTTGATATAACGAGGCAGACATGCATGAGACATATCCCATATGAATGCTCAGTATAATGTACTAAATATCCTATAGTAAAAATAAAGTGGAAGGAAGGTTATTATGCTTCTTTGACTCAAGCAGATTTTTTCCTATGCACTTATATTTAAAAACCAATCTAAGATTTCTGTGACCATGTCTGATGCATTGATAGAAAGCTAACTTGGTGCATTTTACTGAAATCAAATTAATCAATACGTGTTTTGACTTAATCGAGTTGAAGAAGCATTCTTAAATTTTGCGTTGAACAAATTTCAACTCCCTTTACATGGAACAAATAAAACTCTGTGGGACCGATCCGTAGCCATGGACGTTCTAGGGACTATGGGCTATCTACAATGCACATCACTGTCCGCACCATTAGCTCATTGGCTGAGGTACGATAACAAACCCTGCTGAACGTTAATTTTCTCGGGCCAAAAGCTTGACTTCTGATTGACACAAAAAATGGTCTACAAAACCCAAGCCCATTTTGGCTAAATGTCAGTCCAGATATGATCTACTGTTCACAGTCATAAAAATTGTGAAAACGATTCAGGTCATTTGAACGAGATCTAGGTTCCAGACCGAGATCCAGATGTGCTTCAAGATGAAATTGTGGTTAACCTTCCAACATACCGCACATCTAGATCTAGATTCCAGATCTCAATGTCGATAGATCTAGATCTGGAGGTAAAGATGGATTCTAGATGTATCAAAGATTCCGCTTTCCAACAAAAGTGTAAATCTAAATCAACATCAGGAGTTTTTCTACTAGCACTTTAAAAAATATAATATGCATGAAATGGTTTTCAAAATTTATGCATGTTCACACTTGTGAAAGACAAAGTAATTTACAAAAGGGAAGAAGAAGCACTAAATATATACGGAAATACAATAAGAACTATACATTTATAGTTATAATGAAAGCTACTGAATGGAGGGTTCAGTTATGCTGCAGCCTAAAAAATCATCAACTTTCAACTCTTGTTCTTGCCAAATGCATCCATCACCACATCGCTAAAATGTGACAAGACGTCCTTCAGATTGATATCTGAAAAGGAAAGAAAACAATTAAGAAAATTTATGTAAAAAAAGTCCTCAACCAATTCACGTTTAAAGGGAAAAAAAATAAATGAAACCCAGAACAACAAAATTCCAAACAAAATGAGCAGTTCTCTTTCATAAACATGAAATGCTGAGCCGATGCATTTTCACTTGATGATTTCAGCACTTCCTCGTTACCCCAGACCAAAAAAATGGACAATATCGAACATCGGTACAAAAATGCATGGTATTGATCATTATAATTTTGGACTCAATAGTTTATTTGGTCCACCAGAATTAGAACAGTTGTTTTTTTTCCCCAAAAATTTGCTATGCACCTCTAGGTACTACCCTTATCTAAAAAAATTGGTTAAAGTATGTAAATCTCGACGCTCTCAATCCACTCAAATTAACCTGAATCTTCTAGAGAAAAAAGAGCATTCATAAATGCTCTTACTGTCCACACTTTTTAAGGCCTGGAATAAAAAACAAAGAAGCGCCCTGATTTCTAGAGTGTGAATACAGCTCTCAATTTTCTTCACCCTCCAAGTTCACCAGGTCAAAAATAGCTATCACCGAACATTTCAATAGAGGTTATTGGACTTTTAAGAGAAATGCTAGCGAGAAGTTTGAAATAACTACCATTTTACCACAAATCTATTTAAAATAACAAAAGGCAGGACTTCTAAGAACTAAAAAACATTTCTAATGGCTGGTATGAACCAACCATGAACACATGACTGCACTTGTAGCAAAGTCAGTTTTAGAGATCTTCAGGTGTAGCTTGCAATCTCATTAAAACTTCCATGATACACCCAGAGTGGTAATACATTTTTTTCACACTTTTTAGTAGAATAGTTTTAACGATTTTTTCCTCTATGCTACATAAAGATGATAGAATTCATGAGCTCTCAAATTCTTCTACCATTACAAGAGGATCTCGTAGTAATTGTCTGTATTTAGACTCACAGCCTGAGACAGAATCCGTAAAAGTGTGAACATAAAAGAGTGTGGGGATGTGTACAGTAGAACATGGAAATAGCGAGTTTGACGGGTCTTACCCTATTTACTCGCTATTTCCTTGTTCTCGCTATTCCCATGTAGCCTAAAAATATTCTGCTACTCAGCACCTTGAAGAAGTTTTATTTTACTGGCTACTTCCCTTGAGTATATCACATGAGTAAAAGCTGTGCTTCACCGATACAGGCGAAGTCGGTGGCCACGGAAAGACCGATTGTTTGTTTTGTTCGGTTTTCGTTTTGTTTTTTGTTTGATTTGTTTGTTTGGTTGTTTTTTAATTCTTTTATTTCAAATAAAATCATGAATATGAACAACAAAGACATAGAAGAGTTCAAGCTTACATTGAAACAAACAATTACCGGTACGGGAACGGTACATAGACAAAAAGGAAAGATCTGTGCATGTATAGTGCAAGAGAATACCTAGGCATAATATCATACGGTGCTCAGTATGATTCTGACACCATAGACCAGGCCTATGCGTAAGGCCGTGACCATCAGTTAGGCTAGGATCCGCCCCGCCCCCTCCCCTCCCGATTCAACTCCTCTCTCGCTAAGTTGTAGTGA